>PVIA01001656.1:100394-260562 GCA_004024845.1 Tonatia bakeri | reverse complement strand
TGAGCAACTTTCTAGCAGTAATGATGGTCCACTATCTATGAGCGATACTTGAATACCAAGCATCTGTGTCCTCCAAAAAATTTCAGGGGTGAAGTTTTAGAACAATGGAAACTTCGAGGACCAATGCTATTTCTGGTGACATTTCTAAGGGCAGCTGTTCCAGGAGGATGTGTGTGGGGATGCTGTCACATTTCCTGTCCACACTTCAGTTTACTATTGTTTCCATCATTTCCTACACACACACACACACACACACACACACACACACACACACACACACAGAGTGGTGCTTAGGTTGTGAATGTCTAGTTCCATAACCAAAATAACAAGAACATTATAGAAAAAAGTAATTTTTTATAGAATAACAAGATTTTAAAACCTTTATATTTTGGGAATGCATATCAGTGACTCTTCCTTTTAATGCAAAGAACTAGATAGTTGGAAAGGTGGTCAGTTTACTTTGTATGGGGCAACAGGCAGAGTTTCCTCTTGACAATTTATAGTCTCTAATGCCCTAATTTAATAAATTGGAGAGATATCAAGGTTATCATCTAAGTATTTTGTTTATGCTAACAAAGGGTTTCTATTTTACATTTCATCTAAAATTGAAAGTTTTTGTACTTATGTTTTGATAGAACAGTGTCAATTGTTTTAGGCTTATTATGGAAAAGGCTGTATTGTAGATTTATATTCTTGAAAGTGGAAATACAGATAGGCAAGTCATAAAAATACCAAAGAAAATACCCTCAATATGGTTATCTGTCACTAAAAAAGAAAAGTTTATACTTGAGGTTCTTCTGAAAAATGAATACCTGAGGATTTTAAAATGAGATAATTTCTTCTGCTATATGGCAGGCTTCATTTTTACAAATTCTGTTTTAATATACATGTGGGTTATTTCATTCTCAGTTATTTTATTTCTACTATCTAGGGGACTATAGTCTTTCACCTTTGAGAGTGACTGTGTAATATCCTGATAAATTTAAAATTTTCTATATTATGGTATTAGCCATGTAGAAAAACACATAAATAATTGCAATTTCTTTTCTGTAAAAGAAGACATTGTATTATAATTAGATCATTAACTGCAGTGAATCGGTCATATTTACAGGAAAAAAAAGGAATTTATTTTTTCTTGCTCATGAACCTCTACTTTAGATCTAGACAAAAGAAATTGAACTTCCTAATATTTTTTTCTGACCATGTTGGTGAGAAATGTGGTTCCTCTGTGTCTTCTTGTGCTGCTATTTAATTCCAATGAATAATCATTAAGTAGTTGCCTATAGGTCACCTTTATAGGAAGCTAGGTACTTAAAAAATGCATTTTTCTCCCTGAATTACTTCACATTTTGGAGCTGATTTGAGGCAGTATTGTATAGTGATAATATTCAATTGGTGACAGCAACCTAAAGAAAAAAGATTGTTTCCTGGATCCTTAAACATATGTTTACAGTCACTTCTAAAGAGGTGCCAACCCTCAGAATTCACCACTTTTTGCAGCTACTGCTACCATTGTTGGAGGTCAGAGCATCCTTAATGCATTTTCCTCAAGACAATATCATTTCTTTAAAAGAGGGAAGGCCTTTTCTTGCTTTGGGAGTTTCAAATGTCTGGCTTCACTGTCAACAGATTTTGCATTTGTCAGCTGATACATTATATGACTTGATTTACATGTTAGTGGGCAGTTAGGGCTTGTCAAGTGGTTCCCATTTCAACTGTAGTGTAACTTCATTCATTTTAAAATTTTATTTAATTTTTTCCAAAAAAGTTTTTCAAATGTTTAAAAGATGAGTTTCACTTTTAAGATGTCTACTAGGGATTGCCATTTTTGGTATAGATTAGCTTTTATATTTGAAATAATAAAAGGTCAAGTTGGCACTCTAAACCATGCTCTTTGAAGGTTTTCTAACAGCATGCAACAATGAGGGGCCTGAATTACTGGGCTCTAATATGTGCAAATCTGAAATTTTACTACATATTGAGTAATTGTTCTCCACAGAAGTGTGCTAATTTCCACTTCAATCACAGTAGCTACTATTCACTCCCAACATCGAAAGACATGGTACTGTCAAACTTAAAATGCTCTTTTTTCAGTATAATTAGTTAGAAGTAGCAATTCCATATTGTTTAATTTCTATTTTTAAAATATATTTACTAGACATTCTATTTTTTTCTATGAGTGGTCTATTCTTATGCTTTAACCTTTCTTACATAAACTGTTGATCTTTTCATTTTTGTTTTGTAGAAGCTTGTTTTTAAAAGTTATATGGATTACAAAAAATTCTCCTATATCATCACTTGTCTTTGAATAATTTCAGTGAGGATACAGAAGATGGCATGAAGTAGATGGGAGCTGAGACCACATGCTCCTGCACCCAGCTGGGACACTTAGCTGATCTTCCAAAAAACAAAGTGAACAGTCAACAGAATCTTACCTGATATGAAGTTTGGAAGCCAAACTGTGCAAAGGACACTTCAAAACAGGCAGTAAGGAGATGGTATCAGCTGACAAGAAAAGTCCCCAAGCACAGTGTCAGAAACAGTGGCTGCTGCAGAGACTATACAGGAGGAGAGATTGGTAAATGATAGCACCTTAGTGGTTTCCTCCCTTCCTGGGGGGAGGGGGGGTGGAAATCCAAGACCTGTGCCAGGACAGACTTGAACATAGGTAAAGTCATGGGGGTTCAGGGAAAAAGAGCAAGCACACACATAGCTGGTGGTGGGTGCACCTAGTCTGGGGTAGCAGTTGCAGGCTGGGGCAGTGCCAGAGAGTGGGCAGGGAGGACGCTGGACGCACCTGGAGCTAGGAGAATCGGGCCATGACCAGCCATGACTGAGATAGACTCTGGACTTTCCAGAGAGTTGGACTGTGTGAAAAGCTGGGCAGTGGCTCAGAGTGGCAGCAGTGCCCACAGAGACTTTTATCAAAAGGGGAACTGAGGTGTAGGGACAGACCTCACATGTGCTGCTTCTAGGCCAAAAAGGAAGTAGGATTGTGGGTGCAATTTTCTCCCAATTAGTGCACCTCAAAGATTGATCAAAGGGGTGCAAAGCAAGGTGGTTTATGGGCACCAGCCCAGTGCAATTGAACAGAGTAGGGAGTGTGGGCCTCAGAGTGCTCTGAGGGCACTGGGCTGGAAAATGGGCACATGTGATTATTGTAGCCAAGACTGAGCCCCCTTAGTTGTCAAACCATCCAAAAGGGAAAACAAAGCCCCACTCCCTACTGAGTGCAGGTGCCAGGAAGACCTGTAAAACTGGTTGGGTGGCCTTAAGCATCTAGGAGCTTTTTTTTCCCCCCCCAAGAGTAAGACAAAAAGATAGGAGCTGTGAGAAAACTAGAGACAGACCCAGAAAGGAGTCAGAAGGTGAATGCTAACAGCTGAGACAATTTTTACCTTGCTCTTCACCAGAATTTGTATTTTTTAAATTCTCCTTCTAGTTTTTTTACTTTTTGTTCATTTGTGTGTTTTTTCTCTTTCATATTATATTTTAATTTTTCTTCTTTCATTTCACTCATATTCCAAATAACTCACTACTCTTGGTCTTCTACTTTTTATTTTTTTTATTCTGGTTATATATTGTTTTATCATATTATTGTTATTCCAAATATTACCCACAGTACCCTTCCCTGGTCTTAATTCATTTTGTCATCTTCCTGAGCTTTATTACTGTTGTAAACTTTATTTTCTCTCACAATATGCTATGTTCCTATCACTTACACTCACTATTTTTCTTCCATTTAACTTTGCATAATCGCTCTTCTTTCTTAAGTCAGCTCATATTCTATTTCCCCCTTTATAAAGTATTATTTCTTTTTCACCTTTTATAAACAGTGGTTAGTTGGGCAAAATACCATGGTTATTATTATACTTCTTCAGTGGAACTCCTATTTGTTCACCATTTGTTTGTACTTTAAGTCCCATAGAATAGTCCCCCCATGTCTTACTCCAGTTCACCTCACCCTGCCCCTGATCAATTGAGTGAGGAATTTTATTTCTCCCCGCTCTCTCAGACTGGGATTTACTCTTTCCTCTTATTAGTTTGCTTCCCCCATCCTCTCAAAATCACTTTTCTTTACAGTAGACATCTTGTATTCACTTTTTCCTTTCATAACACTTTTATTAAACTTCATTCAGCTGTTGATGCTATCAACCCTGCTGTGGGATTTTTTTTTTTTTGCAATTTTCACCTTATTGGCCTAATACCCTTTCAATTTGACTTCAAACCTCATAGTATTCTCTTCTCTTTTCTTACCTCATTGTTCCCATTATGTTTTCTGTTTTCTTACATTTTAAATTTTGTTTTCTCCCTTTCTTTGCTTCAGTACTATCCCAATTTTTATCAATTTTCCTCCCTTTTACCACTCAATAATATTTTCCCCTCTTTTAGTCATATCATATTTTCTTTGTCATAGCTTATAATAATCATAATCTCTCTTCAGCTTATTAATTTTTGCTCAATTATGATTGAGATTACTGATGTGGTAGGGAGGCACTTTTTGTTGGTGTAGGTTTGGTTGTCTGATAAAAATGCAACACCTGTATAACAGTGCACAAGCCAAGGTGGGAGTTGTGACTACAGCTAAGACCACTAGAGGAGAGAACCCACCAAAAAAGAAGCAACCAACAAGTAAAACCCAAGTACAACATGAGAGCCCACATGAATGGAAGAAAGGGCAACCCTAGAGCATTCAGACAAGGAGATCAAAGAGACTGCACCATGGAGTCCCACAGAATTTCTACCAAAGAAGTCCACCCCACGAAGATAGGTAGGCAAAGCAGAGCATCCTGAGATGCAGAAATAAACAAAAAAAGTCACCTAAAGTGGGGAGACAAAGAAAGACCACGCAGTCAAAAGGAATGGGAGAATCTCCAGTAACAGAGCTAAAGGAAATTGAGACAAGCAATCTATCAGACATAAAATTTAAAAAAGTGGTTATAAGGATGCTCAAGGAACTCAGTGACAACTATAAGGAACTGAGTGGGAACTACAACAGTATGAAGAAGGAAATAGAAGCTATGAACAAGAATGAGGAAGAAATGAATAATACAATATCTTAACTAAAAAATACACTAAGAGATATTACAAGTAGGCTGAATGAAGCAGAGGATCATTAGTGAGCTGGAAGACAAGGTAGAAAGAAATGCCCAGGTGGAGCAACACCATGAAAAAACACTCAAAAAGTATGAAGATAGATTAAGGGAATGTCAGGGCAACATGAAACTTAACATTCATATTACTGGAATATGAGTAGGAGAAGAAAAGGAGCAAGAGATAGAAAACCTGCTTGAAAAAATAATAACAGAAAAATTCCCTAACTTGGGGAGGGGAAAAGTCATGTAAGTTCAGGAAAAACTGAAGATCCCAATCAAGATGAACCCAAAGAGACCTACTCCAAGATACACCATAATCAAAAGGCCAAATTTTAAGACGATGACAGAATTTTAAAATAAGCAAGAGAGAACGAGGATGTAACATATGAGGGAGCTCCAATAAGGTTAGAAGCTGGTTTCTCAATAGAAACACTACAAGCCAAAAGGAATAGCAAGAAATATTCCAAGTAATGAAAAGCAAAGGCCTGCAGCCAAGACTAATCTACCCAGCAAGCCTCTCAAGTAAAACAGACAGTGAAATAAGGAGTTTCCCAGACAAAAGATGGTTAAAAGAGCACACATCAACTAAACTGGCATTACAAGATATGCTAAAGGGACTGCTTTAAGAAAATAAAGAAAAAAGAGGGTGAGAAAGTGCAAAATAAGTACAAAGGGGAAAAAGAGTAAGTACCTATCAATAAACTTTAAATGTTAATGGATTAAATGCTCCAATAAAAAGACATAGGGTAGCTGAATAGATAAGAAAATATGACCTGCACATATGCTGCCTACAAGAGACCCACATCAGAAAAAAAGACCTACACAGACTGAAAGTGAAGGGTTGGAAAAAATAGTCCAAGCAAACAGACAGTAAAAAAAAAAAAAAAAAAAAAAAAAAAAAAAAAAAAAAAAAAAAAAAAAAAAAAAAAAAAAAAAAAAAAAAAAAAAAAAAGCCATGGTAGCAATAATTAGACAAAAATAAATTTCAAAACAAAGGCCATAAAAAAAGCTGAAGAAGACCATTTCATAATTCAAAAGGGAAGAATCAATCAGGAAGCTACAAACATTGTAAACAAATATGCATCCTACATAGCAGCACTCAAATATATAAGGAAAATCCTGGAGGACTTCAAGAAAGATATAGACAGCAACACACTTTTAGTAGGGGATTTTACCTCCCACTATCATCAACAGACAGATCTTCCAAACAAAAAATTAACAAGACTTTGTGGCACTGAAAGAATGGACTTTACTGGTATATAGAGAACCTTTCACCCCAGAGAAGCAATATATACATTATTTTCAAATGTACATGGAACATTTTCTAAGATAGACCACATGATAGGACACAAAACAAGCCTCAACAAATTCAAGAAAATTGAAATCATATCGAGTATTTTCTCAGACCACAAGGGTTGAAACCAGAAACCAACCTCAAGGAAAAAACTCAAAGACAGTCAACAATATGGAGACTGAATAACTTGTTATTTAACAATGAAAGGCAAATAATGAGATCAAGGAAGAAATTTAAAACTTCCTAGAAAAAAAATAAAAAAGAACATACAACAGTCCAAAACCTGTGGGACACAGCAAAGGCAGTCCTGAGAGGGAAGTTCATAATGACACAGGCCCACGTACAAAAGATAGAGATATTTCAAATAAACAACCAAACCAGACATCTACAAGAACTGGAGGAACAACAACAAACAGCAAACACACAGTGAGTAGAAGGAAGTAAGTAATCAAGAGCAGAGCAGAATTAAATAACATAGAGAGTAAAAGAACAATCCAAACAATAAATCTAGGAGCTGGTTCTTTGAAAAGATAAATAAAATGGACAACCATTTAACCAGACTCATCAAGAAAAAGAGAGAGATGATAGAAATAAATAAAATAAAAAACAGGTGAAGTTATATCTGATAACAGAAATACAAAGGATCATAAGAAATTACTATGAACAACTATATACCAAGAAATTTGAAACACTGGGTGAAATGTACAAATTTCAAGAAACACATAATCTTCCAAAACTGAATCAAGAAGGAGAAACCTGAATAGACTTATAACAGCAAGTGAAATTGAAGCAGTAATCAAAAGACTCCCAACACATGAAAGCCCTCAATCAGATGGAATCACAGGAGAATACAAAACAATTAGATAAGAGCTGACACTTATCTTTCTGAAACTATTTCAAAATATACAGGAAGGCCAAAGACTCCAAAACTCTTTTTTGTGAAGCCTGTATTATCCAAATTTCAAAACATAACAAAGAAAGAAAAGTAAAGGCCAGCCCTGGTTGGTGTTGCTCAGTGGATTGAATGATGGCCTGCAAACCAAAAATTTGCCTATATGATTCTCAGGGCACATGCCTGGGTTGTAGGCCAGGTCTCTAGTAGGGGGTGCATGAGAGTCAACCACATATTAATGTTTCTCTCCTTTCTTTCTCCCTCTCTTCCACTCTCTCTGAAAATAAATAAAATCTTTAAAGAAAAAAGAACACTGCAGGCCAATATTGCTTATGAACATAGATGCTAAAATCCTCAATAAAATATTGTCAAACTGCATCCAGTAATACATAAAAAATATCAGGCACGTAATCAAGTGGGATTCTTCCCAGGGATGTGTGGATGGCACAATAGTTGCAAATCAGGTACTTCTGGCCAAGATAGAGGCATAGGCAGACACACTGTGCCTCCTCACACAACCAAAAGAAGGACAACAATAAATTTAAAAACAACAACACCCCCCCCCAAAAAAGAAAAACTGACAGAAAATTGAATTGTATGGATCAGACAACGAAAGAGTTAAAGAAGGAACATTCATCCAGACCAGTAGAAGGGGCAGAGATGGGCAGCTGGGCAGAGGACTTATAGCAAGGCAGCAGCTGGAGGACTGGAGTAGGCAAGGCACCTCACTGGTCTACCAGTGAGGTGCTGATTGAAGAATATGTGATCCCACACTCCCATGCAGATAAATTGTGAGGAACAACTGGAGAGTGAGACAGACCTCACAACCCAGGGTTTCAGTATGGGGAAATAAAGTCTCAAACCTCTGATTGAAAATGCCTATAAGGGTTGAGGCGGCAGAGGGAGAAACTCCCAGCCTCACAGGAGAGTTCATTGGAGACATCAACAGGATCCTAGAATGTATACAAGCCTGCCCACCCACGAATCAGCACCAGAAGGGCCCAATTTGATTATGGATAGTGGGGGAAGTGACTGAAAACTGGCAGAGAGCAGAACAAGTGGCAATGTTCCCTCTTGGACCCCTCGCCTACATATAGTGTCACAATGCAGTGAGGTGGGTTGCCCTGCCCTGGTGAACAGTTACTATGTGTCAGACACGCTGATGAGAGAGAGAGAGAGAGAGAGAGAGAGAGAGAGAGAGAGAGAGAGGAAGAAAGAAAGAAAGAAAGAAAGAAAGAAAGAAAGAAAGAAAGAAAGAAAGAAAGAAAGAAAGAAAGAAAGATGGCCCAAATGAGAGAACAGACCAAAGCTCCAGAAAAAAAATAAAACTAAGCTACAAAGATATAGCCAACCTATCAGGTGCACAGTTCAAAACACTGGTAATTAAGGATGTTCACAGAATTGGTTGAATATGGTCACAAATTAGATGAAAAAATGAAGGCTATGCTAAGTGAAATAGAGGCAAATGTACAGGGAACCAAAACTGGGATCAAATCAATGGTGTGGATCAGAAGGAAGAAATAAACAGTCAACCAGAACAGAATGAAGAAACAAGAATCAAAACAAAAAAAAATGAGGAGAGACTTAGGGACCTCCAGGACATCTTTAAACATTCCAACATCTGAATCATAGGAGTGCTAGAAGGAGAAGAGGAAGAGCAAGAAATTGAAAACTTATTTGGAAAAATAATGAAGGAGAACTTCCCCAATCTGGGAAAGGAAATTGACTTCCAGGAAGTCCAGGAAGCTCAGTGAGTCCCAAAGAAGTTGGACCCAAGGAGGAACACACAAAGGCACACCATCATTACATTAGCCAAGATGAAAGATAAAGAGACGATCTTAAAAGCAGCAAGAGAAAAGGAGACAGTTGCCTACAAAGGAGTGCCCATAAGACTGTCAGTTGATTTCTCAAAAGAAACCTTGCAGGCAAGAAGGGGCCAGAAAGAAGTATTCAAAGTCATGAAAGGCAAGGACCTATATTCAAGATTACTCTATCCAGCAAAGTTTACATTTAGAATGGAAGGGCAGATAAAGTGCCTCCCTGATAAGGTCAAGTTTAGGAGTTCATCATCACCAAACCCTTATTATATGAAATATTAAAGAGACTTATCTAAGAAAAATATTAAAAAACAAACAGTAAAATGACAAAAAACTCACAGTTATTAACAACTACACCTAAAACAAAAACAAACTAAGCAAACAACAGAACAGGAACAGAATCACAGAAATGAAGATCACATGGAGGGTTATCAGTGGGGGAGTAAAAGTGGGAGAGAGGGGGAAAAGGTACAGATAATAAGTAGCATAAATTGTAGGTAGAAAATAGACAGGGTGTTCAGGGAAGAGGGGAATAAAGAGGGAAAATGGGACAACTGTAATAGCATAATTAATAAAATATATTTGCAAATCAATAAATAATACATAACATAAATAAAAGACAAAAATCACATGATCATTTCAATTGATGTGGAAAAAGCATTTGAAAAGTTATAGCACCCATTTATAATAAAAACACTCACCAAAGTGGAAACAGGGAGCATACCTTAACATAATAAAAGCCATGTATGAGAAACCTACAGCCAACATCATACTCAAAGGAAAAAAAACTAAAACTTTCCTGTTAAGATCAGGAACAAGACAAGTGTGTCCACTTTCACCACTTCTATTCAACATAGTATTGGAAGTTTTATCTACAGTGAACAGAGAAGAAAAAGAAATAGGAAGAAAAAGCCATCCAAATTGGAAAGGAAGAAGTAATTCTGTCATTGCTTGCAGATGACATGATAGTGTATACAGAAAACCATCTAGATTCCACCAAAACAAAAACAAAAAAAAACTACCTGACCAATTAAGTGAATTTGCCAAAATACCAGGATACAGAGTCAATATTTAGAAGTCAAAGGCATTTTTGTTCACCACCAACAAAATATCAGAATCAGAAATCAGGGGGAAAAAGTTCTATTTTCTATAGCAGGAAGAGAAATAAAGTACCTAAGAAAAACCTAACCAAAGAGGTAAAAGATCTGCACTAAAAAAACTACACTGAAGAGAGAAATTAAGGAAGACAGAAATAAATGGAAGCATTATACTATGTTCATGGATTGGAATAATTAACATAATCAAAATGTCCATACTACCCAAAGCAATTTATAGAATCAACACAATCCCTATTAAAATACCAATGATATATTTCACAAATACAGAACAAACATTTTAAAAATGATAGGGAATCATAAATGACCCTGAATAACCATAGCAATTTTGAGAAAGAACAAAGTAGGAGGGATCACAACTTTTGATGTCAAGCTTTATTAAAAGATCACTTTAATGAAAGCAGTCTGGTACTGGCATAAGAACAGACACATAGAGCAATGGAATAGAGATCCCAGAAATATTCCTGAGTCTCTATGGTCAATTAATACTTGACAAAGAGGTAGAAACATAAAATTGAGTAAAAATAGACTCTTTAGTAATTGGTGTTTAGAGATCTGGACAGTTACATTAAAAAAAAATGAAATTCAACCACCAACTTAAGCTGTACACAAAAAGAGACTCAAGATGGATAAAAGACTTAAGCACAAGTCGTGACACCATTGAAGTCCTAGGAGAACATAGACAGGAAAATTTCAGATATTCCATGCTGCAATATTTTCACCAATACATCCCCTAGGGCAAGAGATGTAAAGGAGAGAATGAACATGGGACTACATGATAGTCAAAATATGCACAACCAAAGAAAACATCAAGAAAATGGAAAGGCAGCCAACCATATTGGAATTTGCCAATGACACCTGGAACAAGAGTTTGATCTCCAAAACATATAAAGAACTTATACAACTCTACACAAGGAAGAGAAGCAATCTAATTAAAAAGTGGGCAAAGGACCTGAATAGACACTTCTCCATGGAGCACATACAGTGGGCCCATGGAAAAAGTGCTCAACATCATTAGCCATTAGACATGCAAATTAAAACCACAATGAGATACCACTTCACACTGGTCAGAATGGCTATCATTAAGAAGCCAACAAATAATCAATGCTGGCAAGGTTGTGGAGACGGGGGAATCCTAGTTCTGTTGGTGGGAATGCAAACTGGTGCAGCCACTGTGGGAAACAGTATGGAATTTCCTCAACAAAATAAAAATGGAACTGCCTTTAGATCTAGTCATCCCATTGCTGGTTCTATACCCTAAGAATCTTGAATCACCAGTTCAAAAGAACTTATGCACTCTAATGTTCATGGCAGTGTTATTTACAATAGCCAAGTGCTGAAAATAGCCCAAGTGCCCATCAGTAAATGAGTGGATCAAAAAACTGTGGTACATTTACAAAAGAGAATACTACACAGCAGAAAGAAAGAAGGAGCTCCTACCCTTTGCAACAGCATAGGTGGAACTGGAGAGCATTATGCTAAGTGAAATAAGCTAGGTGGTGAGGAACAAATACCATATGATATCATGTATAAGTGGAATGTAATGAAGAAAACAAACAAATGAGCAAAACAAAACCAGCGATATGGAAGTAAAGAACAGACAGTGATCAGAGGGAAGAGGGTAGCAGGGTAATGGGGGAAAGAAAAGGAAGGGGCAAGCAAAGGAACATAGAGGGCTCAGTAGGGGACTCTATTGAGGACTCATCAGTAGAGGACTCAGGGACATGGCCAATGGGGTGGGACTGACTATGGGAGTGTTGGGAATGGAGTATGGGTGAGCAATGGAGAAAAAGACAGGACGACTGCAACTGAACAGCAATAAATAAAAAAATAATTTTCAGTGGTGTTTATTTTCTTATCTTGTTTATTTCATTGGCTAGTGTTGAATATGGCAATGCAAAGCTAGAACCTCTTTGTAATATTTACTAGAGATGAGGACAAATACTTACCTAGGCTTTTAATAGATGTTTATTGTCACATTAAAGTTAACTTTGATAAGACTTTATATTGTGAATAAATATTCTATTTTCTTGGTTTTTTCTTAATCGAATGATGTGGCCATAGGATTTTTGTTTTAATATTTTTAAATGTTGAATTATATTTTTTATTTTAAAGTTCTTGCAATACAGAGAAATACCCTATGTGGTCATGATAAATTTTTATAATTTGATTTTTAAAAAATTTAGTTATGTCTTCCTGCATATCTGTTTCAGAGATGACTAAGTTTTCACTGAAAAGTGTGCTCACTTTTCTTTTATGTGGAATATTCTCTGGGAAGGGCCATTTTAGCCCCCTTGTACCTACTTAGAATTCTGGGACTTTTTTTTTTTTAAGATTTTTAGATTTATTTTTTAGAGAGAGGGGAAGGGATGGAGAAAGAGAGGGAGAGGAACATCAACTTGTGATTCCCTCTCATGTGACCCCCCTATACTGAGGTTTGGACCCACACCCTAGGCTTATGGCCCTGACTGGTAATCAAACCAGCAACCCTTTGGTTTGCAGGGTGGCACTCAATCCACTGAGCCACACAAGCCAGGGCTGGAATTAGTTGTTGTTAGTGGAATTTAAGCAGTATAATATAAGTCACCTATCAGTCAAGCTGGTTAAAGAATTTTTTTCACTATATCTTTTCTCTTCTAGCATGTAGATCAGAAGTAGGAAAATATGGACTATGCAATAAATCTGGTCCTTGGATAATTTTTGTCATTTATGAATTAAGGATATCTTTTATATTTTTAAGACTTTAAAAAGAGGAATATGTAGCAGATTCCATAGGTCAGCTGCAAAGCCTGAAGTATTTAGTATTTGACCCTTTAAGAAAAATATTTAGTCTAGATGAAGAAGACTCATAAGCTCCTGGGGACGTTAGAGCTCTGAGGTGGACATCCTCCTGACCAGAATGTTTGCCTTAGCTGGAAGACACTTACTTTGCTAAGT
This sequence comes from Tonatia bakeri, assembly GCA_004024845.1. Lineage (NCBI taxonomy): Eukaryota > Metazoa > Chordata > Mammalia > Chiroptera > Phyllostomidae > Tonatia > Tonatia bakeri. Next base: position 247,411 of record PVIA01001656.1, on the reverse strand, counting down.
CATTGACCTTTTGAAGTTTATTAGCAGTGAGCATTATCTGAATAATAAAATTGTTATTGCTAATAGAGCTAATTTATTCTTTTTTTGTATTGATCAACCATGGCAGAGATTTGTCTGTTTAATTAATATTTTAAGAAACATCTGTGCTTGATACTATCCTCTATCATTTGTTTGCTTTCTATATCATTAATTAAAACTGCTTTCAATATTTATCTCCTCTTATTTGGGTTTAGTCTTTTGTGTTTTTTTTAAGTCTTGAATTGCTTGCTTGCCTAGATCATAATTCACAATATTTATATATTTATAAATATATATACTACTCATACACACATATATATGCACACATATATACTACACATACACATATACACATATATATACACACACATACACACACATACACACATATGTATAAGGGAGGGAGAGATAGGGAGAGTTAGAAAGAGAAACTTTGAAGTGAGAGAGAAGCATGTACTGGTTGCATTCTCAAAAGTGCCCTGAGGATTGAATCTGTACCCTCAGTATGTGTTTTGTTTGGAAATCAAACCTGTGACCTTTTGGTCTATAGGATGACATTCTAACTAACTGAGCCACACTGGCATGGGCTATTTGTTATATTTTAATATATGTATCCAGGCTTATAATTCATCTTTAAATATTAATTTAGTTGTATTTTATAGGTAGTTCTAATTATTTAGTAATAGTCATGATTTAACCCATGTGTTTGTTATTTTTCTAAATGTCTGAGCTTTGGATGCCCAATTTTGCTATAGCTTTCTAGTTATACTATACTGTGTTATGAAAAAAAAATTTTTTAGTGTTTTTATTGAGGTTTGTTTTGTGGCCTAAGTCCTAGTCAGCTTTATAAATGTTTCATGATTGCTTCCAAAGCATAAATGTGAAGACATATTTATTAAGGACTTTTTCTCTGTCCCAGGGATCTGTCAGTATCAATAAAATAATGACAGGGCAAAATCATCAGAGTAAAGTCTGAGACTTTTCATAGTCTGACTCATTTGTCATTCCCTCTAAATAAATTCATTAATAAATTATGTTTTTATTAACATGAATTAGCATTTTCACTTTTGAAATGTGATCTGAAGGCAGCATAATTTAAAACGAAGTGTATTGACTGACTTACAGTTAAAATTGAGAAACACTATTAAATTTACTGTGGGTTTATTAACAACTGGGTGTAGATAGATAAGCACTGAGCTGGTGGAACAGGCAGCAATGACTCAGTAATATTCAAAGACTCTGGGCTAATGCAGTGATATAAATTATCTTTCTTGCTGCAGTCATCCAAGGGTACAGTAGATAATTCTAAGTTCATTTAGTGACTTAAAAGAAGAGATTTATTTCACCCTTGTACACATTGATCTCCCCAGTGAACTGTTGAATTTTCTTTCTATTCATTCCAGAATATCTTCTATAAATCTATTCTAAATACATTTGCTTTTATATTATTTAAGATAAAAACAAGTAATTTATTGTAGGACTGTTGAAAAAACTGCTTTTTAAAAATTGATGTTTATGGGAAAGAAAATAATTATAAAAGTGAAAGATTTGGAGATAAAAGACACTATTCACTGTTACATACAGTTTTTCTTGTATCATTTTGTTTTTTTATTTTAGTTTTTTAAAAATAAACATTTAACCCAAATCATAACAATAAAATTAATTAATATAATTAATAAGATAAGATCGTTAATAAGTTAAGGATATTGTTAGATTCTAGTGAGCCTATGAATAGGACTGAAACCAAATTAATAACATATTCATATAGTGTTTACTATTTGCTAGATCTTCCAGACAATGATGAAGAAATTAAGGCATGGAAGAGTCAGGCAAATTGTTCAGGTCACATAGCAAGTAAAGGGACAGGGTTCTGACCTGAGGGTCCATATTCTCATCCTCCTCACTATGTCACCTCTCTCCCATTTCCTTCTATTCCCACACAAGAAACAAAAAATACAATCTGCTTCTATCTTTCTGTCACCCTACATTAAATAATTATCATATACCTCAATCTACTTCCCTTTCCTCAAAAAAGCTGTGTATTTTCTTCAATTACAAAGTATTATAACTGAACATAAAACTATGCAGGGTATATTCATGCAAGACTTTAATAAAGATGAAGGATATGGCACAGCAGGGTAAAGATAACACAGGAAATATCAGAGGGAATGGAACTCTCAGGCACAGCTCACATGGCTTTTCCTTTATACAAGAAAAGGCTTCCAGATTATAAACCACAAAAGAGAGTAATAATGCTTTGTTGAGGGGAGCCAACACATGAATTTATCATGGGGTCATGGTATCATTTACAACACACTTGTCATGCACCTAAAGCCACTGGTCATGTAACTAAAACCAGACTGTATAAATGGTTAAACCAGGTACAAAATAATAATATATCCTGGTGCAGACACCGGCCCACAGTGTCTGGGTCATTATGGATGAAATGAGACATTCACACAGACTACCAAGTCTGGTGAAGAAAAAGGGACAACATGGCTTTTCTCTTAAAGGGGGCAAAAGCTGCAGCCTCCACCATGACAGGCCTTTATTGGGTTTCTCTGCCCATTACTTGATGGTCCTCATTTACTATGCACCCATTCGCTTTAAGTGGTTAACTTTTACAGAAAACAAAGGAGCCAATGCTGCTAATCACATCACAGAAGAGGGATTTTTGCAAATGGAAAGGCAAAAGTGGTTGAACCAGTTACACTCATCCTTGGAAGGTTTAGCATGGATTTTAGGAAGTTACTTTGCAGTAAATGTCCTCAAATCAGGGTGAGGGAGTTTTTAGCAAAAAGCAAGACTCGTAGTGGTCTAGGAACATTGCAGGTCTGATTCCTCATGGGAGAACCTATCCGTGGGCATGGGTCCTGTGCATCTTTGAGTGGGAGCTGGGCAAACACCACACAGAATGGCCTCCTACAATATCCTTTTAAAAATATATGAAAAGGCTAGAGACTTCTAATTGATATGTATTCAAATTCACTAATCTTCTCTTTAACAATGCCCAATTTACTGTTAATCTCATCAGTGTATTTTTCATTTCAGATGTATTTTTTCATTTCTAGAAATTTGAGTTGGGTATTTAAAAATATTTTTCATGTCTCAACTTAGCACATTCAAATTTCTTCTAGCTTCTTGAACATAGGGAATAACATAACTATTATGATATCCTTGTCTGATAATTTTGTCATCTGTATCATTTTTTGGTTCTATTTTATTTGATTTATTTTTCCCCATTTATTTATGGGTCATATCATCTATATTTTTTAAAATGTATTTTTTATTATACTATTACATTTGCCCCATTTTCCCCTCTTCATTATCCTCTGCCCTGCATACCCCTTCCCACCCACATTGCCCCCCTGTAGATGATGTCCATGGATCATATATATAATTTTTTTTGGCTTCTCAATTTCCCATACTCTTCTTATCCTTTCCCTGTCTATTTTGTACCTACAATTTATGCTTCTTATTCCCTGTACCTTCTCTCCCTTTCTCCCCCCTCACCCCTCCTCCACTGATAACCCTCCATATCATCACCATTTATGCGATTTTGTTCCTGTTCTAGTTGTTTACTTAGTTGATTTTTGTATTTGTTTTTTTAGGTTTGGTTGTTGATAGTTGTGAGTTTGTTGTCATTTTACTGCTCATATTTTTTATCTTCTTTTTCTTAGATAAGTCCCTTTAACATTTCATATGATAAGGGTTGGGTGATGATGAACTACTTTAACTTGACCTTATCAGGGAAGTGCTTTATCTGCCCTTCCATTCTAAATGTAAACTTTGCTGGATAGAGTAATCTTGAATATAGGTCCTTGCCTTTCATGACTTGGAGTACTTCATTCTAGCTCCTTCTTGCCTGCAAGGTTTCTTTTGAGAAATCAACTGACAGTCTTATGGGCACTCCTTTGTAGGCAACTGTCTCCTTTTCTCTTGCTGCTTTTAAGATCGTCTCTTTATCTTTCATCTTGGCTAATGTAATTATGATGTACCTGGGTGTATTCCTTCTTGGGTCCAACTTCTTTGGGACTCTCTGAGCTTCCTGGACTACCTGGAAGTCTATTGCCTTTCCCAGATTGGGGAAGTTCTTCTTCATTATGTTTTCAAATAAGTTTTCAATTTCTTGTTCTTCCTCTTCTCCTTCTGACACCTCTATGATTCAGATGTTGGAACGTTTAAAGATGTCTTGGAGGTTCCTAAGTCTCTCTTTATTTTTTTTTTTTGATTCTTGTTTCTTCATTCTGTTCTGGTTGACTGTTTATTTCTTCCTTCTGATCCACACCGTTAATTTGATCCCAGTTTCCTTCCCATCACTGTTGGTTCTCTGTACATTTTCCTTCATTTCACTTTTCATAGCCTTCACTTTTTCCTCTATTTTATGACCATACTTAACCATTTTGTGAGTACCTTGATTACTAGTGTTTTCAACTGTGTATCTGATAGGTTGTCTATCTCTTTGTCTCTTAGTTGTATTTTTTCTGGAACTTTGATCTGTTCTTTCATTTGGGCCATATTTTTTTTTTTTTTTTTTTTTTTTGCCTCAGCAAGCCTCTTACATATTAAGAGGCTGAGAGTTAGGTATTCACCAGGGTGGGTCAACCCCCTTGCTGTGTTGTGGTGCTGCAAGTTGGGGAGGAGTCTGAGGGAAGAATGACACTTGCTCAGCTCTCTACTGGGTTTTAGTTACTTCCACTGCTACCCACAATCAAATTTGGCCTTTCTGGTTCTGATTCCCATGTGGGGGTGTTTGTGTACATTCTAGGACCCTGTTGGTCTCTGCAATGAACTTTACTGTGAGGCTGGGAGTTTCTCCTCTCAACCCTCACAGGTTTTATCAGTCAGAGGTTTTGAGGCTTTATTTCCCTGCACTAGAACCCTGGGCTGCACAGTCTTTCTTGCTCTCCAGTTGTTACTCCCGGCTTATCTGCATGGAAATGTAGACCACCCACTCCATCAGCCTCTGCCTTGCCCACCACAGTCCTCCATGCATCACCATGCTACAAGTCCCTTCCACTCTAGCTGCTTGTCTTCACCCCTCCTACCGATTTTGGTGAATATTTCTTCTTTGAATCCTTGGTTGTCAGACTTCCATACAGTTCAATTTTCTGTCAGTTTTTTTTTAAATTTGTTGTTGTCTTTCTTTTAGTTGTGTGAGGAAGCTCAGTGTGTCTACCTATGCCTCCATCTTGGCTGGAAGTCTTCTGTACTTTTTATGGCTGATGATTTTTTATTTAATGTCAGAAAACAGTTTGATCTTCTGAGTCTTCTTATAACATTTGTTAAGTGACACCAGACTAGCATTGAGTCCCAGTTATTTTTTCCCCCTGCTGAGGCAAGATCCTTTTTAATACTATAACCAATATCCAGTGGATTCTGAGGTTCCCCACTGTAACTGTTGGATATTGGCACTGTTGGTAGCACCAGCATATTTCCTGGCACCATTCCCTTTTTTGTGTTTCTTCAAGTTCAGGTAGTTCCCTCATACACAAATATTGATCAGCTTTAGACCCAACATTTAAGGAAGAGCCTCTGGTGATCTCTTAAATCCTGTGTGTAGCTCTTGTATCTTGTACATAGCTCTGTAAATAATAACCATTTTGACTTTCCAGAACTCCTAGCTCTAATGACTTCAATTCAAGAGGACTAGCTCAGGGTTCTTCCTGGGTATGCCCTCACTGCCATCCCCTAAAAACTATCTCCAAAGACTAAGCTGGAGCAATTGTAGGACTCATTCCACTTGTATCTCAATGATTACTGTCTTCATTTATCTATGTCCAACATCTTTCAAGCTATTGTTTTACATATTTTGTCAGATTTTTTGTTCCAATGCCTGGTACTCTATCATGGCAAGAAGCAGGAATTTATCCATTTTCAATAAGCAATGTAGACACGCTAATACAGAGTGCCTCAGGAATTTCAGATAAAACAGCTAGTTTAATCACTGGTTAGCAAAAGTTCCTCCTTTCTTTTTTTAATTGAATTTATTGGGGTTACATTGCTGAATAAAATTATATAGGTTTCAAGTGTACAAGTCTACAATATATCATCTGCACATCACATAGTGTGCTCAACATCCAAAGTCAAGTCTCCTCTTGTCACCATTTATCCTTTTGACCAGGGCTTCTCTGGAGACAAGAAAGGAATTGCCACAGGGAGCAAATTCAAACTACCCTTATACTTGCATAGTTCCCTGGAAATGCTATTGTTTCAGACCTTCATATGAATGTAATAATGGGGTATTGTAACACACCCACAATTCTTTTGACATTGTTTCAGTAAATGTTGACACTAACTAATGTATAGCTTGCAAATAAACAGCATTTTTGCATAAGTATTCTAGGAACTCACTAAAAAAGATACAGACACTGACTTTCAGTCATCCCAGATCTGGGAGATTTGCTGACCTACATAAAATAAGGATGTTGTAAAACTATGAGGATGAAAACCAGGATGACACACACAAGACCACTGCTTGACCAAGTTTCAGGTCCTTATCAGAATGGACTGTGCTGGTCTGCACATACAGCAGTTTTCAACACCCTTCCTTGATCTCTTTTTGTCTTGCAGCCATTCAAGGGTGGATAGGTTTATATGGGATTTGGGCAGATGAAAGAAAATTCATGGAGCCATTGGGATGTCTGACACGTCTTTACTCTAGGGTGGGGTGATCCATGCATGCCACAAGCTGCAAGTCACCCTAAGGGAAGTACCAACTCCCTTATATACTGTGTACACAAAGCCATCAAAGTGCCAATACTGACTTTCAGTTATATAACAGAACTTCATTCTATGCATGCATACCCTTACTCAAGGCCACATGAACACTGCCAAGTCACAGTCTCCCAGACATCTGGGTGAAGGAGCCTGACTGACTTCATGTTCTCTATAATCCACCCCTTTCAGGGTTCCTCACCATACAATCTATATACAGGTGTATTCCATGATGGTCCCTTGGCAAGGAGGACAGAGCCCTGCACCCATATACCACACAGAAGTATAGATTATAGCAACAAGTGAATAGGAGACAGGCACTGCCCACCCCCCAAAAAAATAACAAGGACTCACCACCAGTACAACAGCCAGTTCAGTTTCTGAGCAGGTAAGACCACCCATGTGAGTCACATACCCAAAGGGCCCCAGTAGGAGCTGCAGCCCATGTGTTATTACATACCTCCCAGTCATGCTTCAGAGTACACTTCTGATACAGACCTGTTGGAGTCTAGCACATTTTGGCTTGTCCTTTGAGGTTCTCAATACAGAGGGGAGCTGGTTCAGCCAAATCCATGGCCTCAGCCATGAGCCACCTGAGTCATCCCATATGGAGTAGCTGACTAACAGCCAGGGGTGTCATTCCGCTGCTCTGCCCCAGCATAGATATCAGTCCAGGTCATATTCCACAAGGCATGTGCACTGTTCCACTGGTGCTATAACCAAGTCTAATTTGAGACAGAAGCTGGAGAGATGCATCATGGGAGGCCAGCAGATATGCTCAGGGGAATTCAGTATAGACCCAGCACACTGATTGGTTAGCCACTGAGGCATAGGTATGTAGGCAGTCCACTAAGGTCCTAACTTGCACCCTAGGGATGAAAAGACAATGCAGTTATTAAAACCAACAATGGCAAGTCACAACTCTCAGGCAACATTCAAGCAAGTTTCTGGTCAGCCGATAAGACAGTGGCTGGCAGAGGGAGCCTTTCTGGGTGTGAATACCATACTTTTTGTGCCTCAACTGAGGGGTCAACATCTACTTACAACAACAGTGGAGAACTCATAATGGTCCATAAGGATATCACAAAGGTGCCACAGAGAAGCATTTCATGGTCTGCTGATCCTGGGTATGTCACCTTTAAGATTGGAGGCTGTGTTGAGACCGTTCAAATCACGGAATGTTCATGGTATTTGTGCAGATGGAAAAATATTCTCAGAGCCATTGGGATGTCTGGCATACCTTTATTCATGGGTGGGTGAGCCATGCACATGCAAACTGTGTGTCTATTTGCATGTCTCTGCATGGCACATCATAGCCCTTTCTCCCCAGTGTGGCACCCATTGTGGCACCTGTCCCCTTGCATGTGTCTCTCCCTAGTGAGAAGCCTTTATTTGTTTAAGTACTAGAGGGGAACAAAGCTGGAAAAATGCCATAACATAACAATATAACATAACATAACATAACATAACATAACATAACATAACATAACATAGCATAACATAACATAGCATAACATAACATAAACATAACAACAATTCTGCGCATGAGAGCCCACTTGATGATATGGGAACAGTTTATTTGACCTAGTCTCAAGGCTATGAGAACACTACTTATCAGGTTCATTCCAGGCTGTGGAAACACTGCTTCCCTTAGTTACCCAGACACCTGGGTGAGGAAGCCAGACTGCCTCAATGTACCATAGAGGGTCCATGTCCCAATCACCTAGGGCACTATTTGCAAGTTTCTTCCCACACCTTCTCTCCAAGGGGCAACAAGAGCCACCCAATGCATATGGGGGCCTTTATTTCTCAAGGCCACTAGCCACATGGTTCACAGTTCTGCCCACTGGTTACTCATATCTACTCCAGTTTCTAACTAGATTGTATCTGTTTCTGGTTGGATTGCTATAGCAGTCCACATGGCAGGCTGGCCCCTGCTGGACCCATCATTATACCATGCATCTGAGGGAATCGGTGCCTGCTTTTCACAGAAGAGGCTAGCTTTTATTTCTTCTATAGTAGCTGAGATATCCTCATGGCCTTCAGGCAGCCAGTACTGCTTCACTGCCATCACTGTTATAGGGATGGCACCTGTGGCAGCCCTCATCATCATGAATGGGGGATGCTTAGAATGCCCCTGCAAAATATCTTTTACCACTTGCACTCTCAAGCGGAACTCCCTCACAGTGGTTTTCAGCCATAATTCTTGGGAGCACATCCAGGCCTAGGCATACTCAGGAATGAGGGACACATAAACAGCATATTTATAGGGAAAGCAAATGCCCAATACCCAGGGAGAACTGCATGGCCTTCACCTTTATACTATGTACTCCGTAACCATCAATAGAGGTCTCAGACCCTAGAAACTTCTCAGGGTTTCTATATACTAGCATAGAATCTGCTCTGGCATCTACTGTAGCCAGGACCCATTGGACATTTGTAGGGGCTCCATGGATGGCCAATTCTATATGCAGCCTCCAATCCCTGTCCATCCCCTGCAGATGGGTTCCTCAACCCTCCCCCTATTCAAATTTCCAATGGATATTGCCACGTCCTCTTTCAAACATGTTGTCTGACAAGGTCCAGGACATGGAAAGAGGGAATTCAAGGAATCCATCTTTCTGGAAGAGAATGTGGCATACAAAGGGGGGTGGTAATTTTCCTGGGATTGCTCTTAATAACTCCTTGTTGATATTATTCATGGTGTTGCTTTGTGCCCTTATACACATAAGAATAGGCCATGAGGAAAGAGAGGCTCAAAGCCAGTCAATGATTGATTTTGAGGGAAGTTCTGAAGGGACAACTAGTTCTCCCCAGACTATTGAGTCATGCCCAAATTGTGTAAACAAGGTGTTTATAAACCTGAGTAAGAAATTATCCTCAATTGTTCCCATAAAAGAATTCATGAATCAGTCATAACAGGCTGAATTGTTGGTAGATTTTCCCATGCCTGTTCCTTACCCACAGATATAAAGGGTCTTCCAAGAAAACAAGAAAAAACTATATAGACCCCTACCCATAGCCCAGGGATATCCCTGGGTAGCATATTGGATTAATGGTAAATTATGGTATCCCCAAAGAGGAGCTAATAGTCTCCAGAGGGTTTCAGGTCCCCCATTGCCTTATACAGGGGCATATAATGAACATGGCATTAGAATGGTCAATAAGGTTGGAGTCCAAGTGCCTTATAATAGTCTAAATTTCATGGAAAGTTAGCTCGAAGCAGACCTCCCTGGTGTTTTTTTTACTAAGGAACAAAACAGGTCACTACTCCGCCAGCTTGTCAAAGGATTTTGCCCACATTTCCCCGTATCATGCAGCAGCTTCAAAAAAGAACTCTCTGAATTATCCAAATACAAATAGAATAAGACATGAGAAAGTCAAGAATGGCCTATATCCTATAAAATTTAATAAAATTGTCTATCACCTTTTAGGTCAAAAGGTTTATTGTGGCTAGATTTCCTCTCTATCTCTCCTTACGTGTTTGTTTTGGTGATCAAAAGGTGGTGGGATTGTTAGATATCTATATTTTAGGTTTATTGATTCACATAATTCCAATGAAGTTGTATAAAATAATTTCTTGATGAGAGAACAAAATCCCCTCTAATGAAATAGCCCCTGAATGTCTAAAAGTTGTTGAAGTAACAGCCCCTCCTTTACCTTGAATAGAAATATATATTAATTGGAATTAGACAGGCAAAGAAATAAGAAAAGCTGGTTAGCTATTACAAACCAAACATGTAGAAATAATTACCAGAGACCTCTATCCAATCGAGCATATCCTTTTGCCCCATGACAAATTCTGAGAACTTTATAAACAATAAGACATTCAAACTCTGTACATACAGCTATTTCTAATTGTTTGCTATTTCTAATTGTTTGCATTTAATTGTTACTAGATTAGCATGACCAGTTATTTGGGTAAAAAACTTCCTGCTTCACCTAATCACAAATGTTAATCACAGCCAAAAATGAAAATATAAAAATCTGTTTGCACTTGCAATAAACAAAACAGAGCTTCACCATCCTCTGAGTCTTGTTGTCATCTGTTACCCATCGCCAATGCCTTACCCACCTTCAGGAGACCCTTGACCCAGCTGCGGCCGGACCGCAGCAGGATATCTCCTCCCTCTTCTTGGGAGGCTGGCATAGCCAGGTGGTCCTCTAGGTGGATAGGATAGGCCCCTTGGGTCATATCCCCAGGTTTTTCCTTTCCCTCCTTTCCCTCCTTTTCCTCCTTGCCTTCAAAAGGCCAAAATAATTTTAGGAATGTATAAATATAACTACTCCTTAACTGTTAAGGAGTTGAAATTACATTCAGCTCTTTGGAGACAACTGCAAGGCTGATGTGGCCTCTGGTGAAAATGAATTTGACACCCCTGTTTTAGAGCATGAGCTCACCTGTGTCTCCAGGCTTGCTGCCATTCTTTAAATAAACCTTTATTTTCTTTTCTGCAAACTCCTGTTCACATATGATTGCACGTTTATGTGCTCATGCAAACCAACTCCTTTAGTTTGGTAACACTATGAGAACACATACCTTTTCAGATATCTCTGCTTTCTCTTGTCATACTGTCAAACTTGTATTGATATAGGAGAAGCTGCTTTTTGAAACCAGTTGTGATGTAAGAAATGTTCAAACCTGTAGAAAATTTTTTGTAAGAGTATGAGCCAAACTAACAACATATGCTGGGGAGCAAGAGCTCAAACACCCCAGAGAATAACAATTTTGCACCAGCTTTTATGAATTTGAAATTAAGGGGAGAACTTAAGAAAGATTACATAAAGATGGGAGAAAGCAAAGCAGGGATTGGATTAGAAGTTAGATCACAACATTATGTGTTCTCTTGTGGGTGATTACATTTTATTCCAAAGGTGTGTTAACCTAGATTCACAGAAACAGTGGTCAGGGCTTGCTTAAGGCAAAGTTAAACCTTTTACTAAAAAGGTTTATGCCCAGGGTGTGACAACACACCATTATCTGTCTATTTAGAAATTTATGATCAGATAACCCTGTGAGGTTACTTTCCAGAGAATCCCTTTTTTCTTTTGTCCACATAATAAGCAAAGTACAATGACTGGAGGCCAGTCACTACTCTCAAAACACATGCTGGTCCACAGCTTGGAGCTCAGACAGATGTAGTCTCAACAAAGGAAAAGAGAACCTTGTACATGATGACTGCTTTGTTAAGCCACCAAAAATAAGCACTTTACATAGCATTTTGCTTCACAGGTTTACCCACTTCTCAGTCAGGGCCTCACAGACCACCTGTATTTGAATCACGTACCTCCACATGGAGCCTTCCAAGGAGTAACATGGCATTTTACCACAACGTGTCCTAACACCTGCTGAAACTGTCATTCAGGAATCCTGGGAGGTAACAAAAGTGAGGAAAAATGTTTTGTAATTGAGTCATTCTCAGGCCTCCCAAATTGTGAGGTCTTGCATGCAAATGTGGGGTTTTCAGAAGTGAGCATTCAGTTGGTCCTTATCCTTTTCGGCTAGCCTTTTGCTTTAAGGTAGAAGCTGAATTTCTTTCTTGACATATTGATTTCAGGTCATCAAACACTGATATCCTTGGCTGTTGCACACTTCAGACATAGAAAGAAGCCCTTTTTCTGGAATGTGAACTGAAATAGTCTTTACTTATTTTATCTTTTCTTTTAGGCTATAGCTTGAACTCTGCTTTGACCTGCTTTTCAGTATTGGTCCATTAGGTAGGGATCTACATAAAACAGGTATTCAACAAATGTTCATGGACACAGCCTCACTGCTGTGTTTAAATTACACATAGAGTGCAGGTTAAGATGGAGGTATAGGAAACATGCTTTTCTTCCCCGCACAACTATAGAAAAAACTACAACCAGACCTCAAAACAAATGACACCCAGGACCATCAGAAAATTGAGCTGTGGAAGTCCAACAACCAAAGATTTAAAGAAGCCATATTCATCCAGACAAGTCAGAGGGGCAGAGATGTGGAATGGGTGGAAAAGTCTGGAGACACAATGTGGCATAGACAGATGGTGGGATGGGTGGTCCCTTATTCACATGTGGTGATTAAAAGTCAGAGGAAAGGCTTTGAAGAAACCCCTACTAGATCCCCTAGAAGGATCTCAGTTCCAAGCGAGACCACACAGCCCAGGGTTCCAGTGCCAGGAAGACAAGTTCCTATAACTTCTGACTGTAAAAACCAGTGGACATTGTGGTAGCAGAAGGACATGATGGATTTTCAGGACACTCTGCTGAAAAGGCCCATAAGGAGTTAGAACTTACACAGGCCCATCGCCTCTGGGACTCAGCAACAGGGCAACAGCTGGAGGGGCACTAGTTGCATTCGGGGAGCAAGTGAAGTGACTGGAAACAGGGCAAGTGCTGGGAAAACCTCCAGAAGCCAGGCAGTGGCATTGTCCCCTCTCTGAGTGCTCCCCACACAAAGTACAACAAAGCAGTGAGGTGGGTTGACCTTCCCTGGTGATTACCTAAGGCTCTACCCCATACAATTTACAGGTACCTTTTCTACAATAGGCTATGCTACTAAGATAGGAAGTCAAAGCAGCTCTACCTAATCGCAGAAACAAACACAGAGAGGCTTTCAAATTGAGGAGACAAAAAATATGGCTCAAGTGAAAGAACAAAAGAAAACATCATAAAAATAACTAAACAAAACAGAGACAACCAACCAACAGATACAGAGTTCAAAACATTGGTTATCAGGATGCTCAAAGAACTCACTCAGTAGGGTAACAGCTTAAAAAAGACTCAGGCAGAAATGAAAGTTACATTAAATGAAATAAGGAAAAATCTACAAGGAAACAACAACAGAGGAAATGATGCCAAGATTCAAATCAATGATTTGGAACATAAGGAAGAAATAATCATTCAAGCAGAACAACAAGAAGAAAAAAATTAAAAACAAACAAACAAATAAGGATAGCATAAAGAGCCTCTGGGACATTTCCAAATGTACCAATACCTGAATCACAGGGATGTAGGGAGGAGTAGGGGAAGAACAAGAAATGGAAAACTTATTTGAAAAAATAATGAAAGAGAACTCCCCCAATTTGGTGAAAAAAATAGACATGCAAGTCCAGGAAGCACAGAGAGTCCCAAGCAAGTTGGACCTAAAAATGACCACATCGCAACAGATTATAATTAAAATGCCAAAGGTTAAAGATATAAAGAGAAAAAATTTTCAAGTAGCAAGAGAAAAGCAAAGAGTTGCCTACAAAAGAGTTCCCATAAGACTGTCAACTGATTTCTCAAAAGAAACTTTGAAGGCTAGAATGGACTGACGAGGAGTATTCAAAGCGATGAAAACAAGGACCTGCAACCCAGATTGCTCTATCCAGCAAAGCTATTATTTAGAATGGAAGGGCAGATAAAGTGCTTCCCAGATAAGATAAAGCTAAATGCACTCATCATCACCAAGCCATCATTACATTAAATGTTAAAAGGACTTATTTTTAAAAAAGCAGATCAAAACTATGGAGATTAAAATGGCAATAAATTCACAACTGTCAACAACTGAATCTAAAAAACAAACTAAGCAAAGAGCCATAACAGGAATAGAATCATAGATATAGAGATCATTTGTTTATCAGCTGGGATGGGGAAGAGGGTGGGGGACAATGGAAGAAAAGATACAGGGATTAAGAAGCATAATTGGTAGGTAGAAAATAGATGTGGAGATGTTAAGAATAGTGTAGGAAATGGAGGAACCAAAAAAGTTATATGAACAACCCATGGACATGAACTAAGCGGGGATTGTTGGAGAGAATGTGGGTACTAGGTGCAGGGGGGCAAGGGAGAATATTGGGACAACTGTCATAGCATAATCAATGAAACATATTAAAAATGATTTTAAAATTACACATAAAAATGAAAATGACAATTTAATTGACCTATGAGAAAGAGGAAGTTTACTATGTGTCAGCTTTGCAAACTCTTGAAAGGATGGAACTTTTGTTGATTATGTGATGAAAGAGTCTAATCTCATTCATTGTATGTGATCTATGAGCTTTACTGATGACATTAACGATACAATTAAATCTAGAGTTTAAAACATCTGAGTATCAGAAACATTTTTCATAATTACAATGTTACAATTATTGATAGGTGCTTGTTAATTCATGTTTTAGTCATTGGGTCTGCATCTTTGTGCATGGTTTGAATCAGGTGTGAAAGGTGACCTTGAAGTGAAGTCCCATATATAGGCTGGGCTTACTCTTGGTATAAAGGAAAAGATGAGCATAAGTCCTAGTAAGAAAGTTGAAACAGCATCCCTGGACCTGCAACAAACCAGTGAATACACACACAAGCCCAATCAGGAGAGGATCCTGGTCTTTGAGATCCAAGTTGCAAGAACTGAATAAACAATAATCAACAGTGCCCACCTTAGGTCCTAGTGAAATGGGATGTATATAGATGTATGTGCACAAATATAGTTTTATTAAATAAAAATGAGCATTGATGGCTGCCAGAGCAGAATGTAGTTTTCTAGCCAGATAGTGTATAAGTTATAGTGGCTATTTTATGAATATTTAAAACATTTTTTTATTCTGAAATGAGAGGTTATCATGTTTTCACCTTTGCTAGCAACATGGAAGTAGGGGAAGAGAAGCCCAGGTGTATAAGTTGATTTTTGGACCTTAAATTATGGAGGAATTTAGCATTCTGGGATTCTGGAGGAACAGGTCATTACCTTAAATTGAGGATTTAGGTAATGGTAAGCCATTGAGGTTTTAAATTGTAATTTTTTTCTTAAACAAGGACAGTGATGTAATGACGTGTGCATTTGAGATATTCAGGTGTAAAGAATCTGTGTTCTATTTAACAGAGAAGGCTGTATATTGGTAAACTGAAAATGTGCTGAAATAATATAGGCCTCTTTGATGCTGGGCTGAGTAACTTACATGATATTGCCAGTCAGACAAGGTAAAAAGTATCAAAATGAATAAAAGTCAGTAAAAATTCACTTGGTTTCTGGGAGTTTTATCACAGTTTTAACACTATTTAGAAGGTAAAGCTTTTTATAATAACTACAATGAACTAATCTTATTTGAATTGCTTTGAATCCTACAGTTGTCCGGAAGTAATTTAATACCTTAGGAAAAGAAAGAGAAAGCCAGTGTTCTTTATAGACTTAGGATGAATTGTCAAAGGGCGATGGCCCCAAGATTTTTTTTTTTTCATTTGTCTGTGAAGAGTAGGTGCTTTCAACCTTAGCACCGAATGATGAAAATCATTACAAAGTTATTAATACTTTCTCCCAAGTGCAAGGATGAAACTAGAGTTTTTAAGATATTTAAAATTAATGTAAACAACACAATGCATGAAGGGAAATTATGACTCTGGGGATGATTTTTACGTCAAAATTTCTTTCACTGGAACAGAAAATTAACAACAAAGCTGATCACGCAGAGATGCTCCCTTTGTTTGTTTGGAGGCTACTGCAGAGGGGAGAAGCTGAGAGAACCAAAGCACTCCTGATGGCCTGTTGTTTTTACATTTTTAAAATTCATCTGGCTTCAGTAGTAGTAATACTATACAGCAAGAATTAAAAAACTGTGAAACCCGTGAGTAGCTGTTGGTCACAATTTGCAGAGGAGTTTGGTGTTAGATTACCAGGCATGGACAGAGTTGCAGATAGCACTGTATTTAGAAGGCACATTTTGAGCAGACTTCAGGTTACCTGGCATATTATTGATGAACAAAATAGGCAGGAAACTATGGTGTTAATTGGGCTAGTTTCACATATAGACTAGAGCCTCTAGGAGGTGTGTAATCTGGTCATGTACCTGTGGCAAGCTAAAAATTTGGGCATTTTCTAGTAGATGATCAGTAAAGACTTCTGTGTGTGTATATCTGAAGGTAAATGAAGGAAGAATTGTGAAGGATATCTGGAGATTGAAGCCTTGTTTGAATCTTTCTTGAGCAGAAGAGAAGATCTAAAGTACTAGGATGACACCCCATCCTGTATTACTGCTGTTAGTGCATCCAGTTCTTTTTCCAAGAGAGGTCATGGTCAACAAAACTTAAGCTTTTTCCCATTTCTGATCAATCAGCTTAGCATAGTTTATGGATTTTTGCCTTATTGTCTTGATCTCTTCTCTCACCCTTTAATTTAGCCCTGAACATCAATGAATATGGTCTTTATCTATTCAAGATTACACTAAGTGGACTTCCAGCCAAGATGGAGGCATAGGTATCTATACTTTGCCTCCTTGTACAACAAAAAGAAGGACAACAACAAATTAAAAAACAAACAAACACAGAACTTCCAGAAAATTAAACTGTATAGAAGTCTGATAACCAAGGAGTTAAAGAAGAAAGATTCTTTATGTTTCATCTCAAGGGGCAGAGATGGGCAGCTAGGGTGGAGAGGACTCACAGCAAGGCAGTGGCTGGAGGACTGGGCTGGCAAGCTGGCAGCTGGCAGCTGGCAGACTGGTTGAGGCGGAAGCTGGAAGAGAGGGAGATCCCATATTTGCATGCAGATAAACCAGAATGAACAACTGAGAAGCTAGAAAGACTGCTCAACCCAGGGTTCCAGTGTGGGTAAATAAAGCCTTAAGACCTCTGACTGAAAAAACCTATGGCAGTTGAGGTGGTGGGAGAAACTCCCAGTCTCAGAGGAAAGTTTGTTGGAGAGATCCACAGGATCCTGGAACATATACAAACACCCCCACATGGGTATCAGCACCAGAAGGGCCAAATTTACTTGTGGGTAGTGACAAAAGTGACTAAAGCTGGTGGAGAGCTGGACAAGTGCCATTGTTCCCTCTTGGACTCCTTCCCCACAGACAGCACTACAATGCAGCCAGGGGGTTGTCTCACCCTGGTGTATGCCTAAGGCTCTGCCTCTTACTACATAACAGGTGTACCAAGACAAAAAATTGTGGCCCAAATGAAGGAACAGATCAAAGCTCTGCAAAAAAAACAATACAACTAAGTGATGAAGAGATAACCAACCTATCAGATGCACAGTTCAAAACACTCGAAATCAAGATGCTCACAGAAATGGTTGAGTATGGTCACAAAATGGAGGAAAAGTGAAGGCTATGAAAAGTGAAATAAAGGAAAATATACAGGGAGCCAAAAGTAATGGGAAGGAAACTGGGACTCAAATCAACAGTTTGGAGCAGAAGGAAGACATAAACATTCAACGAGAACAGAATGAAGAAAGAAGAATTCCAAAAAAACAAGGAGATGCCTTAGGAACCTTTGTGATAACTTTAAACATTCCAACATCCAAATCATAGGGGTGCCAGAAGGAGAAGAAGAAGAGCAAGAAATTGAAAATATAATGAAGGAGAATTTCCCCAAAGTGGCAAAAGAACTAGATGTTCAGGAAGTTCAGCAAGCTAAGAGAGTCCCAAAGAAGTTGGACCCAAGGAAGCACACAAGACACATTATAATTACATTAGCTAAGATTAAAGATAAGGAGAGGATCTTAAGAGCAGCAAAAAGAAAGGAGACAAAGGAGTGCCCATAAGATTGCCAGCTGAATTCTCAGAAGAAATCTCACAGGCAAGAAGGAGCTGGAAAGAAGTATTCAAAATCATGAGAGGCAAGGACCTGTATTCAAGATTACTCTATCCAGCAAAGCTTTCATTTAGAATGGAAGGGCAGATAAAGTGCTTCTTAGATAAAATCAAGTTAAAGGCATTAATCATCACCAAGCCCTTATTATATGAAATGTTTAAGGGACCTATCTAAGGGGAAAAAAGATAAAATATATGAACAATGAAATTGTTCATGAAGTTTTTGAAAACTTCATGAAAATTAAGTTTTGTACAAAAACTTACAACTATTAACAACCAAACCTAAAACAAAAACAAACTAAGCAAACAACTAGAACAAGAACGGAACCACATAATGGAGATCATATGGAGGGTTATCAGCAGGAGAGGGTGGGGTAAGAGTGGGGAAAATGGGACAGGGAATAAAAAGCATAAATTTTAGGTACAAAATAGACCAGTAGAGGTTAAGAATAGTACAGGAAATAGAGAAGTCAAAGAACTTGTATGTATGACCCATGGATATAACTAAGATGGGATAATGGTGGTGGGAGGGGGGACAGGGCAGAGGGGAATAAAGGGGAGAAAAAATGGGATAACTGTAACAGTATAATTAATAAATGCATTAAAAATAAAAGAAAAAATTACACTAAGTTTTGATTGGTTTCCAAAGAGAAGTTAGGAAGTAGGAATTGAGGTTGAGATTTGAGAGTCTAAGATGGGTCAACCTAGAAAAGGTCAGGAAGGTGGTGCATTGTAATCTGTGTGAAATGGAAACATTGTTTGTGATGTCTCCCATATAAGGAGGACTTCATCTAAAACATTTAAGAATACTTACAACAATCTATAGCAAACTGTTGAAGTCCGCTGATTATTTTTCCTGATAGATCACTTATCCAAATCGTATGGATTGTTATAAGATGACCATCTCTAGTTCAGTAAAATGGTTTCCAGTTCAGTGAAACCAACTCTTTCCACTAATACATGTGGTATGGATATTGTGGGTACATGTTTGTATTTTGGTCACCAACTACCTTTCCCATTCCTGCTAGTAAACTTTGAAGAGGTTCTAGGCCCTTGGTCCTCTCTGTTTCCAATTATTGGTGGTTTTGTTCATTTCTTCAGCTTTTCATTATGTCTTTGTAGATTACTTCCAAAACAGCACTTTAAGTTCTGGTTACTTGCATAATATTTAGCCCACTTAATGCTGAAATTTTCATATTGGATGTGTTGATAGTCTCCTATACCCAACATGTCTAAAATAAAATACATTATCTCCCAATCTCTTCTTGACTCATCCATTTCTGTGAACAATACCACCTTCTGGTGACCAAAACCTGAATATATTCAAAGTGCAGAAAAGTGTAAAGATGGAGGAAAAAAACAGTTATAATTCACAATTCTTTTTCTTTTTATGGGTGAAGGAATTCTGTATATATAATTTTTATCCTTCTTTTTTCCTAAACTTTACACCATTTCATTAGAAGTTTTACATAATTATAATTTTAATAGTTACATAATTTGTTAATGTTCTTGAAACATATTACGATATATTGTCAAATTCATTTTCAGAAAGTTTACCAATTATTGATTCCACTAGCATTTCATGGGACTGTTTAAACACAAGAATTTAAGAGTTTAACCCAGACTGACTCCTAGCCACAACTGAATATTATTATTCTTTAATATTTTCCATTTTATAGTTGTAAAATAGAATTTCAGTGTTACTCTAATTTGCAGTCTTGTGTTTATTAGCTACTTACTCGTTGCAGGATTGCAGATGACACAAACACATCGTCATATAGTCCCAATCTGGCCAAGGGTACAGAATATATCAGAAAAAGATGGCTACTCAGAGTGAATGTAGTTGCAATGATGTTCATGCCACTTCCTCATTAATCCTTGTTGCGATTTTTAAACCTCGCTTAAAACACCCGGCTGTCTGACTGAAGTGTGCAGATCCCAGCCTTCTCCTGGCTGGCTATGGACATGCTTAAACATACTTGCTGTTGCATGCAGAACCCGGCCATTTCCCGGCTATGGACATGCATAAAAACCCACTATAGAAATAAGCATGCACAGAAATAGTTTTCTGAGTGGAAGTCAAAGACGGAGCACTCACTCTCCAATTCTTTGAGCCACTCTGGGCTAACCCCCCTAGGGGGAAGAGCTGCTTCCTTTGTCCCAGTGGGTTTTTATTGAGAAAGTAGACACAGTTTGTGGATTGACAGTCTGGCAGAAGGGATCAAAGGGAACACGTATCTTACAAAGATGCTAACAGGGTTTCTGTTGTGATTCTGGGCAGAGATTGGAGTTTTATCATATGATAAGACTACAAGTTTCAAAAATTTCCTGACTGTGCCTTCAAATTCCAAGTTAATAACATCCTCCAGCAAACAGATCTCACAGGATCTTGCATATTCTTTGTCTCAGGCCTGACTACCCCGGGGGTCTGCCATCTCCAATCTGATCTGCCCCTTTGGCTGTTTGCTAAGGGCTGGAGACAGAGGCAGCAAGGAGACTTGGATTTCTCACATCTGAGTACAAAGACTCAGGCTAAGAGGGGGCAGGGGTAGATGCCGATCACCCCTTCCTTTCCACAGCCCCTTCATTTATTTCCACAGTCTCGTGAGACTTATTCCACAGAGGCCTTTATGAGATCAGAACCTGGCTTAGGTTGCCCTTCTCTCTGAGGAGTCTTACCCATCATTGGTAACTGATCTAGCATTAAAGGCCAGTCACAGAACAGGTAGCGTTCATGCCAGGGGAATAAGTTTCTGTCTCCTTAGTGGCTACTGGTCCGGAGGTCTCTCACTCAGCCCAAGTCACAGGGGGTCACAGCTTCCTGAGACCAGGCAGGGTGGTCCCCAACAATCCTCATGCAGTTGTTACTAGGCTATTATCGAAAAGACCCTAACATTTCTCAAAACTTAATGCCACCAGCTATTCTTGCCTACAGGAACTGAAGAGGATTTCTGACCCAAAATGAAGAGAGCTGAGTACAATGACCAAGATGGAGATGGGGCATTGTGTACAAAGAGGACTGTGAGCAAAGGGGCCATGTACAACACAAGAATGACTAAGCACCTGAAGGAATTAAATCAGCATTGCTTCAGCCTATGAAGTGAGAGTATGAGCTAACTCTTCTCCATTCCTTTATCAAAAAATAAAGTTTCTGCTCTGATTTACTGAACTCAGCCTTGTTCTATTGGTGCCAATGCACTGGGCATTTGTTCAGGTCCCAATGCTGAAGGGTTGTTAACACCTGTGGGGCTGATGATCATAGGTTTTTTTCCAAAGGAGAGAAAGCAGAATTGTTACTTCACCAGTTTCTGTTAGCCTCAGAATTATGTCACCATTGTTAAAGAATCATACTAACAATGTTTCTATAGGATTATGTAGAAAAATATCAAGATTTTTAACTTTACCTGCATTGGAGGGTTTGATCTCCTTTCTTCACTGATGTATCCTAAAGACCAAGAGGAGTGCCTGACATACAATATATGCTCAGTCACTGTTTTTTAGGTGAATGGACCAAGATAGTATTGACATAAGAAATGTCCAAACCTGTAGAAAATTTGTATTAATTTACTTATCCAAATTGATGACAATTGCTGGGAAAAAATCTCTAGAAACTGAGGAAATGCTCCAGAGAACAGCAGTTTTGCACCTTATTTTTTTACAGTATAATTAAAGGAGGAGGGGTAAAGGGGTTACATGAAATCCATTGGGGGTAGGTAAGGGAGGTGGGAGAAAGCAAAGCAGGGGAATCTGTGGGGTTGGATAAAAAATGAAAAAAATAGGCAAACACTTCTTTTACATTGGTGGGTTTAGGATAGTTAAAAATTGATGTTGACAGTACATAGAAAAGGTATGCAGGGAACAAGATATCAATAAGAGATTCCATGGTCTTATGTTCTGGTGGGAGGTTGTACCTTGAGGGGTATGGAGAAGGAGATTACTCTGATTTCAAAGGTATGTTATTGTAGATGCAAAAAGATAAGAAGAGACTCAATTAAAATAAAGATTGATCTTTGCTAAGGAAGATATTGGCCTAGGACATGACTACCCACCATGACTCACTTTTAGTTAGGACATTTTAATTTCAGACCATCCTATGTGGTTACTTTAGGTCTCTGAGTTTGTCAAGCCTGTCACACAGGCCTCCCTGAGCTTGCCATGTTCAGTATGTGACCGTTTTGTTGTTCACAAAAGAATTCATTTAACATATTTCCTTTTCTTGTCTTCTCTTAATCAATTGTATTACCTCAATCTGAAGTTATAAAGGCAAGTTGTTAGCTGCAATTATATTTAGATATAAATCATATTTTAAAGAATGTTTCTGTTTTTTTATTTTATATTCCACTTTATAAATATCATTGTAATAATTATATATATGCAACTCTCATTAAATTGAGTGGTATTCATTAGATATGTTTTCTAAAAATGTTTTTTGCACTTTGTTTTTAATCATGTGGTATAATATTTCAGGTAAATTGTTTCAGAATGTTTTTAGGATTTCAGTATGAATAGTTTATGGTCTAAGTCTTTATATATCTGGTGCCTTCACACATTATTGCAGGTTTGCTGGGTATAGTGCTTTTGAGTAGAATTTTCCTATCAGAACTTCAGGTTCCCCTATTTTGGAAAGACAGGAAATTTTCAAAGTCACCTGTCCTTAGTTTTACAAAAACTTGTTAGCTATTTGTTTGATTAAAACATTTGATTTAAATATTTTACTAATAAATTAAATGTTATGGAAGCTTTTGAATACCCCTATTCTATTGTCTTTTATCTCATCAGAGGTAATCCTGAATTTGTTGCTTTTCATTACTGTAAGTTTACTTTGTAAAGTTTTACAACTATTAAATCTTAGATCTAAATCACAGATATGGTTTCATTCACCTAGAGATTCTTATTAAAACAAAACAAAGTAGGGATAAGTCATTTGAAACACTGGATGTCTACCTTGGCTTGAAAAGTCAGGAGACCTGTTTAGGCTGGTTTAGACCAGTTTAGATCTGAGTTTCTGAGTCAGGCAGTCCCTGGAATGGAGAGCTGGAGTTCTTCTCATCCACAAAGATGCATTGAGTGTCCAATAACTCATTTCAGGCAGGCTCACTAATTTATATTTCTTATCTATTTGCATTTGCATTTGTAATTCTTGTTCTCTGAACTTTAAGCAATTTAAAATAGTTTCCACTTTATCTTCTGCTTAATTTCTATCTAAATTTACTGTGTGTTTGAAAACTATTTTGTTGAAGATAATGTAAGCAAAATTGGTATTTTTCCCTTCACGTTGTTACCAGTGACCAGTTTAACTGACTTCCCACGTGGTGGCTTATTTTCCCACTTTTTTTTTTTTTTGAACTGAAAACAATGAATAATACCCCTTTGCTCTCCTTTAGCATTTTTGTTTTATGGGACTAATTGTATTTTGTTTTATGGGACTAATTGCATTCTTAGAAGTCCATGCTTACCTCCTCATCTCTTAAAAGCTTCCTTTTAGCTTATTAAACTAAACCTTCAGTGACTGTAATCCCCAACAATCTATATTCTGTTACTCTGGCATATATATCATTCCACCTTTGTCATCAAAAAGAATTCTGAAGTTAGGAATTGGTAACTATACAGAGAAATTCCCACCATGTCCAAATTCAAGGCCTGATAGGAGAAAGTGAACTCCAATAACAGAGAATGATTTTCCACATTTTAATTATTTATTTCATTTTGAGAACAATTAATGAATGTCTGGGAAAATATTATATTCTAAATTTATAATAATGTCAGATTCTAATTGTTACATCATTTATTGATTACCATGAGGACAGACAAGTACCATGTTGGGAAAAGTATCCATGTACGTATTTGGTAATGCTCAGTACCTGTGACACACTTCCTCTCTGGAGCACCAGGTCATCTCAGGCACATGTATTTGTTTGGCAGCAAACCAAGAAATCACTCAGCTAATTTTATTCTTTTTAGGAACACAAGTTCTCTTCATCTTCAGAATTCAGTCATAGCAGTCACAAATTTTTGCATCTTAACTAGCTGAAAACGATGTAAACATTATGATTTTCATATTTCCCCAGAAGGGAAATACTAGAATCAAGGCCCTAAATTCTAGTATGCAAATTTCTAATGAATGTTTTTACTATTTCAGTTTTTTGTAATAACCTTTATTGGATGAAATTGTATAATTTTCATTATTTATATTTGAAAGACACAGAAAAAGATTATAAATTAGCTTAAAACAGATTAATTAAAGTACAAAAATAAAACATATCAATGTTATCTTACACTCAACATTTGTTTTGTAAAAAGAGGCCTCAGTCCAACTAAGTATCTTGGTGACATTACATACATTCTCTCTGCTCTTTAATGAGAAACTTGCAAATTTAGTGGTGGAGTTTGGGTTGGACATAAATGCCTATGTGGACATAGTTTTGCTTTCTATCCAGAATAGTTTTCTTAAAATTTCTATATTTGGATTAAAAAAAACATGCCTTGTAGAAGAAGTGTAAACAAGAGTGTGACTTCCATCAAGGACTGAGGGCCACCACCTGGCTTTCTATCTCATGGCAAATTCACATGTCACTCTATGAAGAGTGTGGGCATATCAGACATATACATTTTAGTAAGCTTATGCTACTTTCATTACTGCACTGATATCCTGGCATTACAGTAACTTAAAAATAATCCAAACTGAACATTAAAACTAAGGGCACCCCAAAAGAAAGATACACACAACCTTTGTTTGAAAAGAAACAGAATTTATTAAGAAATTATACACTAATCAAAACAGTCTGGTGCTGACATGAGAATAGACACATAGATCAATGGAGCAGAATAGAGAGCCCAGAAATAAACCCAAGTCTCTATGGTCAATTAATATTTGACAAAGGGGACAGAAACATAAAATGGAATCAAAATAGCCTCTTCAACAAATGGTGTGGGGAGGGCTGGACAACTATTTGCAAAAAATGAAACTTGACCACCAACTTACATCATACACAAAAATAAACTCAAGATGGATAAAAGACTTAAATATAAGTCATGATACCATAAAAGTCTTAAAGGAGGAGATAGGCAGAAAAATCTCAGATATGCCATGCAGCAATGTTTTCACTGGTATGTCCCCTAGAGCAAGGGACATAAAGGAAAGAATAAACAAATGGGGTCTCATCAAAATAAAAAGCTTCTGCACAGCTAAAGAAAACGTTAGCAAAATGAAAAGGGAACTGACTGTATGGAAAAATATATTTGCCAATGATATCTCAGACAAGGGTTTGATCTCCAAAATATACAAACAACTCACACAACTCCACTCAGGGAAGACAAACAATCCAATTAAAAAATGGGCAAAGGACATGAACCAGACATTTCTCCAAGGAGGATGTACAAAGGACCCAGAGACATATGAAAAGATGCTCAGCATCAATAGCCATCCAAGAGATGCAAATTAAAACCACAATGAGATACCACTTCACACCAGTCAGAATGGCCATCATAAACAAATTAACACACAATGAGTGCTGGCAGGGTTGTGAAGAAAAGGGAACCCTAGTGTGCTGTTGGTGGAAATGTGAACTAGTGCAGCCTCTGTGGAAAATAGTACGGAATTTTCTCAGAAAGCTAAAAATGGAGCTGCCTTTAGACCAGTGTATCCCACTACTGGGATTAAACCTTAAGAATTCTGAAACACCAATTAAAAATAACCTATGCACCCCAATGTTCATAACAGCACAATTTACAATAGCCACGTGCTGGAAGCAACCTAAGTGCTCATCAGTACATGAATGGATCAATAAAATATGGTACATTTACATAATGGAATACTACATAACAGAAAGAAAGAAAGAAGGAACTCCTGCCCTTCATAACAACATGGATGGAACTGGGGAGTATTATGCTAAGTGAAGTAAGCCAGGTGGTGAAAGACAAATACCATATGATCTCACCTATAAGTGGAACCTAATTAATCAAACAAACTGGCAAGCAAAATATAGCCAGAGACATTCAAATCAACAACAAACTGACAGTAACCAGAGGGGAGGGGAGAGGGAAATAACATGGGAAAGAAGGGAAAGGAACGTAAATGAACCTGTATGAGGAACCCATGGATGGAGCTAAGGTGGGGTAGGATTTAAGGGGGGGGAGGTGGGCATGGGTAGCGTGGGGGAAAGTGGTGGTGGGAAAATGGAGACAACTGTACTCGAACATAAATAAAAAAAGTTAAAGAAAAAATTTTAAAAAAGTATACACTGAATTCTCCTACAGTCTGTGAAGTTGAGGCCTTTCATTTCCATAGCACAAGACAACAACTAGGAGCTTCTGGAAAACACTTGCGGTGCTCAAGGATGGAGAGCTCCTTGCCACAAGAGATGGAGTGAAGGAATGTCCATACTAATTTAAACGTTTGGATCCAAAGACAAGACCATCCTTTACTTTCTCACCTGCACTGACATGAAAATTTGTCCATGGGATCTCCCGCCCCAATTGAAGTATCCAGTATCAATAGAGTCATTACAGTTCAGTGAATCAAAGAATACTGAATTTAATTACAGGTCAAACTGACAATCCTATAACTCTTGAATCACATCTGAAATATTTGTATTCTTTATTAATAAAAATGATGCTTATAGAAGGCAGAAATATAACCTTTTCTGTATTTTATCCTTATTATCTGAAGTTCTTTAAACTATAAATTAAAAATAATTTACAAAAACTAGCATATGATGTATTTTTTCTTACATAACATTGTTGGAAATAAGCTTTAAACATAGAATTGCAATATCACCTGACTTTGTATATGATCAATGGTAAAACATGCTAGTCATAAAAATAGCTTTTACAAATATACATTTGTTTATAGTGTCTCCCTTATCATTCATAATATCTTTCACCATTTAAGACAAAAAAAAAACTCCAAGCATAATTAGCAAAGGGAAACACACATTTACAATCTAAACCATAAAAACCTGACAATTATATAGCTTAGAACTTAGAAGAAATAAAATTTCTAAGATTGAATAATACCATTCTTATTATTTATTTGGGTATTTATATAACTTGAGCCAAAGATGCTGCTATCCAGTAAGGAACCTCCTTTCACATTTCTGGGGGTTGTCAGAGTTTCTCTTTTGTGTTTGCATCATTCAATTCAGATCACTTTACCTGTAGAAACTGAGAAAAGATAAAAGTATTTTAAACTATAGAATTTTGTGTTTCATTGTTGGTAGCATGCATATGTGTAAGTTAGATTTCAAGACTGCATCAGGAGAAGGATAAAAGAAGAATTAGATCTTTAGAGAACTTTAGGTTTTAGATCCTTTGTTGAAGGCAATACTAAGATCATTTATATTCATAGCATGCTATGATTTTTTAAAAGTCCAACTAATTTACTGCCTGCAATCAGCAATTACTTTTTAGCTTGAGCTCCCATCCAAACCAGAGCAAAAATCTTGAAATTCTAAGCTTAGGGAAAGAACTGTGGGTTGTTCAAGAATCTTTGCTGTTCCTAACAAGAGTGACTACAGAGTACTTTTCCTCTAAGAGGCTTTGAACAGTGCATCCCCAGACCTATTCATTCAGAATAAAATGCCAGTAAAGGTCCTGATATGAGCAACAGAATCTTGGTAGCAAACAAAAAAAGCTAGAGACAGGAAGGGCTGTGAAGGCCTCATGATGCAACCACAAGTCAGAAACACCATATAGGAGCCAAAATTCAATTGGTTTCAGAATTGAATTGAAAAATTGAAGATGAAGACAAAAATAAAATAATGCAAGATTTTTGTAGTGGGGAAAGGCATTTATTGATCTTAGAGTCTTATCAAGTTCTAGGTCTTTCTATTTGGGTAAAAAAATAAGTACACATTATTTCATTAACTTCAAAGGACTTCAGGAGTTCAATTGGAAATCTATGTTTATGTCTTAAGAGTCAAAGGCACACAAATCAAAGAATCAGTGGAGATTGGAGTTGTTGTTGAGACTAAAATCTTGCATCAGTTATCAGTCTTGGGGGGCAGAATATGGTATTATGGTTGTCAATCTCAAGGGAAGACCCTAAATATTGTATTTTGGTGTCAGAGTTCTCAAGGAAAACATAACATGGTCAAGTGTTGGGTGGAACAATGCTGACAGCTCCAATACTGTGTGCTGGTCAATCACAGCTAGTTAGCTCCCCGCAGGCATGCAGGGTATTTGGCCAATGTATATCCCCCTCTTGCTACAGTAGGACCACTCCCTGTCCCTCATGGGGTTTGAAACACTCAAAACTGGAAGCATATTTGAGGGCCCTTTACATACACAATTAAGCAGAGCAAAGGAACACTCATTTAGCTCAAAACAGGGAATGATACTTCCATAAAAGGTTGTACGAGCATCATTGGCTGTGTGGGCTCTTTATTCTTGGAAGGAAGCTTTCCAGGCCCACCTGACTGTTGAAGACTGCCAACCATTGCTGGCTCCTATGAGTAATCAGATAATTAGGTAACTTGACCTTTTATTGCTATTCTGAAGCCTGTGATATAGAGAAGATGAAAAACACTAGTATTGAAGTTGGGGTGGTAAGACTTGTTCTGGATGTCTGTAGCTCCAAGTCTCATGCCTGGCCAAGATCTCAGGTTGAAAGGAACTCTGTGTAACTGGATGGTGTTTCATAATTAAGAATATATACATCTCTAATTTTAGTTAAATGGGATTTATCTCCTTTAATTCTAGGAAGATTTAGGATTGAATGTAAAATGTTTACAAAAAGAGAAACCAGAGTACTAATATTTTTGTGTTAAGAAAAATAATCCGTGAACACTTCATATACCATAAATACTTGTATTACTTAAGAGAATTTAGCTTATTCATGTAGCAGTCTTGTGATTTCAGTTTAGAATATGCAATTAAAAATAGATTTCATAGACATTGACATGTCTATTCAGGATCTCTTGTCAAATCTCTTGACAAATTTTAAAAATGCTATTATAACTTTGATGGGGATTGCACTAAATCTGTATGCTGCTTTGATTAATATGCTCATTATAACTATGTTGATTCTTCCACTCCATGAACACAGAATATCTTTCAATTTCTTTGTGTCTTCTTTAATTTCTTTAAACAATGTTTATTAGTTTTCAGGGTATATGTCCTTCACTTCCTTTGTTAAGTTTATTCCTAGGTATTTTATTCTTTTTGTCAAAAATGCAAAAGAAATTTTTTTTTATTTCTTTTTAGGAAATTTTATTTTTAGTATATAGAAATGCAACAGGTTTTTGTACATTGATTTTGTATCCTGAAAGTTTACTGTTTGTTTATTATTTCCAATAGTTTTATTTTTTTGTGGAGTTTTTAAGATTTTCTCTATAAAGAATCATGTTGTCTGCAAAAAGTGACCATTTTACTTTTTCATTTTCAATTTGATGCTTTTTATTTCTTTCTCTTTCCTGGTTGCTTGGCCAGGACTTCCAGTACTATGTTGAATAACAGTGGTGAGTGTCTTGTTCCTGACCTCAGAGGAAAAGCTCTCAGTTTTCTTATCATTGAGTATGATATTAGCTAAGGGTTTGTGATATATGGATTTTATTATGTTATTAACATAAAAACAGACATGCAGACCAATGAACAGAATTGAGAGCCCAGAAATAAATACACATGTATATGGGAAAATAATTTTTGATGAAGGATCCAAAAACATAAAATGGAGAAAAGAAAACCTCATCAATAAATGGTGCTGGGAAAATTAGAAAGCCACATGCAAAGAATAAAACTAGACTGCTATTTGTCACCATATACAAAAATTAATTCAAAATGAATCAAAGACCTAAATATAGAACCTAGAAGAAAACACTGAATCTAAATTTATAGACTTTGGTCTTAGGATTTGATGAATTTCACCCAAAAGGCAAGAGAAGTAAAAGCAATGATAAATGAATAAGACTATATTAAGCTAGAAAGCTTCTGCACAGCAAAATAAATCATTAGCAAAACAAAAAGGCAATCAACTTAACAGGAGGAAATATTTGTAAACAACAGCTATGATAAGTGGTTATTATCCAAAATATATACAAAACTCATACAACTTAACAACAAAAATATACAATTAAGAAATGGGCAGAGGACCTGAACAGACGCTTCTCTCAAGCAGACATACAAATGGCCAACAGATATATGAAAAAATGCTCAACTTTACTACTCATTAGGGAAATGCAAATCAAAACTACAGTGAGCTAATACCTCATACCTGTTAGAATGGCTATTATGAACAAGGCAAGTAATAACAAGTGTTGAATGTTTGCAGAGAAAACAAAACTCTCATTTGCTGCTGTTGGGAATATAAGCTGGTACAGCCACTATGGAAAACAGCACTGTGGTTCCTCAAGAAGTTAAGAATAAAGTTACTGCATGATTCAACAAC
Organism: Tonatia bakeri; assembly: GCA_004024845.1. Taxonomy (NCBI): domain Eukaryota; kingdom Metazoa; phylum Chordata; class Mammalia; order Chiroptera; family Phyllostomidae; genus Tonatia; species Tonatia bakeri. The sequence goes on along the minus strand of PVIA01001656.1, from coordinate 216,748 downwards.
CCCTCTTCCAGTATCTACTTCCAAAATTTGAAAACATTTATTTGTAAAAATATATGTACCTTTATGTTCATTGCATCATTATTCATGATGGCCAAGACATGGAAACAACTGAAGTGTCTTTCAATAGATGATTGGATAGAGAAGATATGGTGTGTATATACAATGGAATACTACTCACACATAAAAAAGATTAAATCTTGCTATTTATAACAACATGAATAGACCTTGAGAATATCATGCAAAATGAAATATGTCAGAAGGAAAAAGTCAAGAATCATATGATTTCACTCATATACAGCAAACAAAAAATTAATAAATAAGACAAACAGACACAAAATATTCATAGACACAGACAACAACAGGGTGGTTACCAAAGAGAAAGGGGCGAGGGGAAGATGAAGAGGGTAAAGGGAGTCAAATTTATGATGATGGAAGGAGACTAGACTTTGGGTGGTGAGCACACAACAATATACAGATGATGTGTAACAGAACTGTACACCAGAAACTTATATACTTTATTAATCAATGTACCTCAATAAATTTATTATCAGATCCTCTCAAAACCCCCCAAAAGAGACTTTACAAGAAAAAAATTGATTGAGACATAAGATTTAAGAACAGTTTTAAAAACATTTTATTTATTTATTTTTTAATAAATAAAAGAGGAGAAGGGACAGAGAAAAAGAGGGAGAGAAACATTGATCAGTTGCCTCCCATTTACCCCAAACAGGGAACCTGGCCCATAACCCAAGCATGTGCCCTGACCAGGAATTGAACCAGTGACCTATCAGTCTGTGGGACTGATGTCCAACCCACTGAGCCACACCAGTCAGGCAGGATTTCAGTTTTATGATTTGAAGTCTTATGTCAAAATCTTATGTTTGTGCATGATATTGGAAAGTCTAAGAAAACTTTAAGTCACCATGTTGATACATTTAACTTATTGGATTTTATGAATTATTTTATTCCCAGAATAATTTTGTTAAACCAGACAAATGCAGTACTTAAAAACACAATATAAAATTTACAAATGTCATTTACAATGTTTGAATGCATTAAATGAACTAATTTGGAACAATCATTTTTCAAAATACTCCTAGAAGTACTTTGTAAATGTGCTATCCTTATAAACAGAATTCTAATAATAAATGCCGAACAACTTTGACTTTCAAGCTTTCACGAATTAAGCAATTAAAAATAAATGGAATAAATATCATTAATAGTTTTTTCTCCAGTCACAATCATTAAAAAACTTACATCCTTAGATAGGAAACTTTCATGGATAATGCTGAGAAAAGTTTGATATTTTGATGTTCTCTGTCACTCTTTTTTTCTCTCCTTCTTCTCACCGTCCCTACCTTGATACTACACTATATATGGAGTCTGTCTGGAAAAAGTGCAGCCATTGTTAATATAATGAGAACAGTTTGTGTGACATCAATGTAACCTGGCATCCAAGGAGAGTGGACAGAATGCATATGTATGAACAATGATGACTTCACTGTACTAGTCAGTGGAGGCAGTAGACACCACCATTGAGTGGACTTGTGTACTGTGTGGCAGTCACATTCAAAATTATGGAGCAAGTAGAGCAACAAATCTGCATCAAATTTTGTGTTAAGCTTAAACATTCCTCTGCAGAATCTATTCGGGTAATTCAGAAGGCTGCAGCTATGGGCAACTAGTGATTGGCAACTTCATCATGAGACACATGTGTGCTCATGCATCACATCTTATGCAGACTTTTTTGGTGAAACATCAAAACACCTAGGTGACTCAGCCCCTCTATAGCCCAGATTTGGCGCCCTGGGACTTCTGTTTTTTTCCCCCAAAATAAAATCACCTTTTCAAGGAAAGAGATTTCAGCCCTTGGATGAGATTCAGGAAAATACGATGGGGCAGCTGATGGAGACTGGAACTGTGTGAGGTCCCAAGGTACCTGCTTTGAAGAGGACTGAGGTGTCATTGTCCTATGTACAATGTTTCTGGTATCTTGTTCAATAAATGTTGTATTTTTCATATTACATTGTTGGATAACTTCTGGAAAGACCTTGTAATTTCTGATCACGTGTGTCTTTTTAAAAATGAAACTTTATTTAAATGTGTTCTTCATAGAATGAATTCTAGGGTCTGTCCATGTACATGAGAAGTGCTGATTAGTCTTTAGAGTACAAAAGTTTGAACTTACATAATAAAGTAATTGTGCTACCTTTTGTGTAGCATAAAGGAAGTTTTATACATTTCCTGTATGCATAGACCCCAAAATATTCATGAACAATGTGAAAATGAATACCTTAACAAATTAAATTTAACCTGTAGAATGATGTGGACATGTAAACATCAGACCTTGTGACTTTTGGGTTTTTATTGATAATGCCTGTGTGCAGGACAGATCTAAGGCTTATTATCTTGCAAATACACTCTTTCTCCAAGGCCTCAGTAGATTGCTTTCCCTATAGATGGAAGATGCTTAAAATACTATGCCCACTGTGTAGGTAAAGTTTACTATCATTGTGTTTCTTTGAGTTTAATCATGCCAAGTGATATTAATATAGTATAGTCTTCCACCACTCTGATCATCTCAAAAGACTGTTTGGCAAATACCTATCCTGTTAAAAAGAAAACAATAATCTACTGTTTTTTTATGCATATTTCTTTACCCCAGTATGATTTCTCTTACCCCTACCTTTGCCCCTTGATTATAAATAATTACATAAAATCACTCTCTTAGGAAGGAGAATGGTCAGTTTGAAAATAACTTATTATAGTATTATTTCCTCACTTAAAGTTTCAAACAATTTTTTGCATCAGGAGTAGAAAACAAAAGCTTCATGTATTATGCCTTGTCTAGTAGGTGCTGCTAATCATCTGGCTACACATCATGACTATTATTTTCCTTACCTGAAAACTGGCAAATATATTCACCAAGCTTTCCATGGAACTTCTAGTCTAGGGAAAGGCTTGCTGTTTGCTTCTAATGCTCAGACCAAAGGGGACAACTGTGATATTCTTGCTTCCTGTTTCTCAAGAATGGCAGTCACTTAAGGCGCTGATTGGTTTGGTATAATGTGAAGCTAATTGTGCTTTCCTTCTCCTGTATAGTGGGTAATTTATCTGCTGGCTATACAGGAGCCTGAATGCTTTTAAAACAAAATTTCCTGATAACGAATGTTTTTTGAACTCCCAATCTCTCCCATTTCTAAAAAACAGCAAAATATGAGCCACTCATTGAACTTAGATTGTACTGAATCAAGTGATTTACTTCTATTTGACAAAGATAAAAAGGATAGTATTAATCCACAAGGAAAACACATTTAATTTCAAACCTCATACATTAACATATTTGAAGTACAACATGTGCAATAGAATGAGGAATAAACACATCATATTTACAGCTCTACCAAAAAATCATATTTTAAAGAAGTCTTGTGACTTCCTTAACATCAGAAATGTTATGTTCTTTTTTTTTTCTAATTGAGATTCATAACTAATTAGTAATTTTAAAAGTATAGGTAACCTGTATTTTTATGTACCATCTATTTATAACAGCAAAAAAAGTGAAACAAAATATGTGGTTAATACAGGTTGTGGAACAGAAAAGCAGGACCTTGTCAGCAGGAATTATCTGTATTCATTGTTACCACTGTTCACCTTAAACACATGGACAGCCAGATATTTCTCCAGCAAAATAGATTTATTTGGGAAAAACAAAAAATTGCAATTAGGCTCATGCATTCTAATGGTAAACCAGATAAGAATCTGGAGGAAAAAAGAGGAAACTTTCATAGAGGGAAAAGAGAAGTTGGGAGGGTTATTACAACAGAGTTCTTCAAGTTGTGCTCTGATCCAAGTAGGGCATGACATCTTCCCCTACAGGTTGTCCTAAAGCCAATTTACATGATATTTCTGTTTATTAAGTTTTACTTTACTGATCGTGTTTACTGAGTTTAGCCATCCACTCATTATAAACAATGTAAATACATTTGTCTTTTTTTTTTTTAAAGATTTTATTTATTTATTTTAGAGAGGGAAGGGAGAGGGGGAGAGAGAGAGAGAGAAACATCAATGTGCGGTTGCTGGGGGACATGGCCTGCAACCTAGGCATGTGCCCTGACTGGGAATTGAACCTGCGATGCCCGATTCGCAGCCCACGCTCAATCCACTGAGCTACACCAGCCAGGGCTAAATACATTTGTCTTTTAAAAAAAAATCTCTCATTACAAATTAGACACAATTCAATTCAAATTTCTAAATAACATATGAATTTGAAGCTGCTGTTCTGCATTATAACTTACAGCTTACCACCTATTAATAAGCTCTTGGAACCAAAATTGCATTCTATGTTTAGACTAAAAGAATCACATCACCAAAACTGTAATAGAATGAAAAACAAGACGGCTAGAGACTTACTGGAATGGTGACAAATGAAGGCAACAGCTTTGTTGTATAGTTCTTGGTGGCTTTGATGGCCATTTAGAGTATGGGAGGAAGGGACAGGAAAAAAAGGAGAAGACAAAAGTGTAGTAACCTGCCACATACTTGGAAAGAAGCCCATCAGGTGTTTACTAAGATTTTAACTCTAAAAATCAATATCTAAGTGACCAGAGCCTAAAAAGAGCATGGCACTGAGAGCCTAAAGGATCCTGGGTCTTTGAGATTTGACTAGAAAATAACAGAAGCTCCAGCTTGGTTATCTCTAGGGACACAGAATTTGACCACACACGGCTGCACTTGTAGTCATGGTTAGAAAATAATTTGCTGCCTGGAGTCTAAAAACAGCCAAATGTCTGATTTATATAAATTGAGTCAAAACCTAGAGAGCCCTAGAGTGTGTAGAGACAAAGTGGGCAGCCTAGCAGAATTGAGGAGGAATGGAGTTACCAGGAGCATCTTGTCTTTGGGACATGAATTCAGGTCAAAGTTCCTAAGATGGTGAGAGAGAGACGAAGTCAGTCAAGTCCAGGGGAAGTGGATTGCTATTAGAATATTGATGCAGACCCCAGCTTGTGGTGTCTGCAGCGTTATGGATAAAATATGACAAATTCACATGGACTACTGAGTCTTGTGGAGGAAAAGGGAAAGCATGGTCACTTTCTCAAGAGGAGAGCCTGCTGACCCTTGCCTTGACAAACCTTTATTACTTTTCTGGGCACATTATGTTGAGGATGGACCTCATTTACTATGCACAGGTTCACTTTAGGTGGTTACCTTTTACAGAAAACAAAGGAGAGGATGCTGCTAATCACATCACAGAAGAAGGATATTTGCAAATACAAAGGGAAAAGTGGTTGAACCGGTTACACTCATCCTTGGAAGGTTTAGTATAGATTTTAGGAAGTTACTTTAAAGATATGCAGTAAAGATTTGTTGCCTCGTTTCAAGGTGAGGAGTTTTAGCAAAAAGCAAATCTCGAAGCGGCCTGAGTACAATGCAGGTCAGATTCCCCATGGGAGAGCCTGTGGGTCCATGTGCATCAGACCTTGCTTTCTATGGCCTTTCTGAATGGGAGCTTGACCCATGCCACACAGAACAGTCTCCTATAAACATTGAAGCAGGAAACTGAAGAATAAGACTTTGTTGTTTTGATTTATTTATTTGTATTTTGGAGGGGATCCCATTTGTTCTGAGTAATAAAGCAGGACCCGGTTATTAGAATAAACCTACAATAATTGTAATAAGCCTGCAGCAAGTGAAATGGCAAGAATGTCTTAGAGTTCAAGGCACCTGAATTTCTTAGCTGAGGCTCCCTTAATTGGCTCTAAGTTTAGATTGGGTTTCAGTTATTAGAATCTGGGCTAAGACTGTGGGCAGGGTGATAGTCATCACAATAACTTCTGTTGATATAGTGTGTGGAAGTTTATAAAACATTTTACATGTATATTTTCATTGAAAACCAATGAGGCAGGTGGTTGGGCAAGAATAATCCTCAGGTTATTCATTAATTCTTGGATCATAGAGTGTCAAGACTAACTCCAACCCAGGCTGCTTTATTGAAGGCAAGTGTTTTTCCTAATATTCTCTTTGCCCAGTTGTGGCAATGAGAACAGTAGGGAGGCAGACTGGGCCCAGCAGTGACTATAACACAGATGAACTCTTCTGGGATGTGAAAATATTAATACATAGGTTACATAGGTGCCTGATGATGAGTGCGAGAAGGGATGTGGAATTACTGAGGAACTGCGAGGATTTGCACATGACTTATCACTTGCCCTTCGCTGATGTGTAGCAGAACTGCCTAGATTTTTTTAATCCTTAACCAAGGATATATTTTTGTTGGTGAGAGATAGAGACAGAGGTAGAGATAGAGATAGAAAGAGAGAGAGAGACATCAGTGTGAGAGAGACATCAATTGGTTGCCTGCCTCCTGTACATGCCCTGACCAGGGATCAAGTCTGCAGTCTAGGCATGTGACCTGAAAAAGGATTGAACCACACCTTTTGTTGGGTAGGATGACACTGCAACCAACTAAACCATCTGGCCAGGGAAGAAGTGACTGGATCTTTTTAAGAGTTCTATCTTGAACCAATTCAAAACCATTTTAATTAAACTTGTTTTAAGCATCTAAAAGAGACCTTTTATGTTGTGAAAATGAATTTGATTAAGAAAAAAATAACTTTAGACTAAAATTATTTAAATTATGTTACATAATTTTATTTAAAATGTTTGTATAAAAACTTAATTCATTTAATACTGAAACAAATTTTATGATTATCAGAACTGGTATGTACTGTTACACATATGTTAACATTTTAATATATTCTTTCCTCAAACTATTCCCTGATAATTTTTGAAGATAATTATGACTATGTTTGAGGGTTTTGGGCTCACTGACAATCATAGTTGACTAGTTGAATTGATAAAATATAGTAATTTTATTTGGTGCATAACATGTTTTATCAAGCATTTATTTCTGCTTTGTCATGCTAATTTATAGGGTGGGGCAAAAGTGGGTTTCTAGTTGTGAGTACTTGAAACAGTACTTGTGAACAACTGGAAACCTATTTTTGCCCAACTCTGTATAATGTCTAGCAATCTTTACTTATTCTTAATGCTGGAAATGATAATGATAATTTTTGGATAATAATCCAAATTGCTTAATTCCAGTACTAGAAGCCAAATGATGATTAACACTAAGGTTATTGTAAACTTTACAATTTTACTGCTTTCCACAGTTCTTTGGATAATTAGTTTTGCCACCAAAAAAAGAAACACTTTAAAACTCATTTTATATCAGTAAAATGTGATTTAGAATTGATTTAGAGGTTTAATTTTAAAAGCACTTGGAAATTTTATAAGTATTTTTTTTTTCTGTCTTTTACTCCCTTCCCAATCCACCCACCCAGCCCTCCACTCCTCCCTACCATTTCCATCCATCTCTAGTTTTTATCCATGTGTCCTTTATACTTGTTCCTGAAAACCCTTCCTCTTTTCCCCTGATATTACCATGCAATTCCCTCTCCTCTCCCCTCTGAACTCTGTCAGTCTGTTCTTTATTTCAGTGTCTTTGGTTATATTTTGCTTGTTTCTTTGTTTTGTTGTTTAGGTTCCTGTTAAAGGTGAGATCATACGGTATTTGTCTTTCACCATTTGGCTTATTTCTTCATCATTCAGAATAGCTTAGTAGAGGTTGTCATGACTATTTAATAATTCTCATTTAACTTAATTAAATTTAGTGTATATATCAGTCAAAAATTAAAATATAATAAAATAGGTTCAACTTTAAACTTGAGTGAAATTAATCTGAAAGTGCAAGTAAAATAGTTAAGAGATAAGTATGCTATTATTCCACTAACAAACCCTTGCTTTTTATCAGTGTATTTCAGAAATATTGTTAATTTCAAAAATTATTAAGTTTTAATGCTTTGGAATATTATCAAAAACTGTAAGCACTCAAATCTTTCTGTATATAAAAAAATCTTGGATTATTCAAAAGAGATTTCAGAGTCTTATACTTCCTTGGATTTTCACGATTATTAAAAAGAATTCCAGAATTGTAACAGATGCCTATGAAATTGAAAATTGGATGTTCTCTGTCTTATATATGACCAATTCTGTCACATCCTTTGGTGGTAACTTTTTCAGATAAACATTTTGAAATATATTATGAGCAAAGTGGGAATAGAGGGAACATACCTCAACATAATAAAGGCCATATGTGACAAAACCACAGCCAACACCATACTCAGTGGGCAAAAACTAAAAGTGTTTCCTTTAAGATCAAGAACAAGATAGGGATGTCTGGTTTTATCACTCTTATTCAACATAGTATTGGAAGTCCAAGCCACAGAAATCATACAAAAAAAGAAAAAAGAAATAAAAGGCATCCAAATTAGAAAAGAATAAGTAAAACTGTTATTATTTGCAGATGACATGATACTGTATACAGAAAACACTAAAAGACTCCACCCAAAAACTACTAGAGCTGATAAATTAATTCAGCAATAACAGAATATAAAATTAATGTTCAGAAATTGGTGGCATTTTTATACACCACTAATGTACTATCAGAAAGAAAAACTAAAAAAAAATTCCATTTACAATTGCAAAAAAAATAAAATAAAAAAGGTAACTAGGAATAAATTTAACCAAGGAGGTAAAAGACCTATACTTGAAAAAATATATGACATTGAAGAAATAAATTGAGAAAGAGTCAAATAAGTTGAAGCACATACTATGTTCATGGAATGGAAGAATTAACATCATTAAAATGTTCATACTATCCAAAGCAATCTATACAGTTAACACAATGCTTACTAAAATACCAATGGCATATCTCACAGAACTAGGAGAAATACTTCAAAAAAATTTATATGAAACCACAAAAAACCCTGAATAGCCTCAACAATCTTGAGAAAGAAGAACAAAACTAGAGGTATTATCTGTTATCAAACTGTACAACGAGGTCATAGTAATCAAAACAGGCATATAGATCACTGGAACAGAATAGAGAGTCCAGAAGTAAACCCATGCCTTTATGATCATTTAGTATTTGACAAAGGAGCTAAGAACATACCATGGGATAAAGACAATCTATTAAATAAATGGTGTTGGGAAAATTGGATAAATACATTACAAAAAAAATGAAACTAGAACAACTCTTTACACCATACACAAGAATAAACTCAGAATAGATCAATGACTTAAATGTAAGACTTGAACCATAAAAATACTACAAGAAAGCACAGGCAGTAAAATCTTGGACATTTCTCATAGCAATAGTTTTTTTTTTAATGTATCTCCTTAGGCAAGGGAAATAAAATAAAAAGTAAACAAATGGTACTACATCAAACTAAAAAGTCTTCATATAACACAGGAAACCATCAACAAAATAAAAAGACAACCCACTGAATGGAAGAACATATTCACCAATGATACATCTAATAAAAGGTGTACTTCCAAAATTTATAAAGAACTATACACCTCAACAGCAAGAAACCAAACAATCCAATTTAAAAAATGGGCAGAGGACTTGAATAGACACTTTTCCAAAGAGGACATACAGATTGCCAATAAACATAGGAAAAGAGTCCCAGCAGCACTAGTCATCAGAGAAATGAAAATTAAAACATAATAAGACTACCTCACACCTGTAAGAATGGCTATCATCAATAAATCAACAAACAACAAGTGTTGGTGAGGATGTGGAGAAAAGGGAACCCTAGTCCATGGTTTATGGAAATGCAGACTAGTCTAGCCACCATGGAAAACAGTATGGAAGTTTCTTAAAAAATTAAAAATGAAACTGCCTTATGATCCAGCAATTCCACTTTTGGGAATATATCTGAAGAAATCTAAAACACTCATTGAAAAGAATATATGCACCCCTCTGTTAAGAGCAGCTTTATTATTCACAAAAGCCAAGATTTGGAAGCAGCCCAAGTGTCCATCATTAGAGGAGTGAATAAAAAAGCTGTGGTACATTTACACAATGGAGTACTATTCAACATTAAGAAAGAAAGAAATCTTATCCTTTGCAATAGCATGAATGGATCTGAAGGGTAATATGCTAGCTAAAATAAGACAGAGAAAGACAATAACCATATGATTCCACTTACATGTGGAATCTAAAGAAAAAATAAATGAATAAACAAAAGAGAAACAGACTCAGACACAGAGAATAGACTGACAGCTGTCAGAGGAGAGGGGATTGGGGGCTACATAAAAAGAAAAAAGCAAAGGAATTAAGCAAAACAAAATGAAACAACAAAATAGATGCAGACAACAATGTGATGATTGCCAAAGGGAAAGGGGGATGATGAGGCAGGAAGAGGTCAAAGGGGGGATAAATGGTGATGGAAGAGACTTGTCTTGAGTGGTCAGTGCCCAATGCAGTATGCAGATGATGTGTTATTGAGTTGTACACTTGAAACCTGTATGGTTTTATTAATCAATATCACCCTAATAAATTCAATAAAAAAGAATATGTTTTGGATACCAGTTCACTTGTTCATGTTTTCCTTTGTCTATGATAAGAGAAAATACAAGTTAGAAATGGTATCAATTACATGATGATTCTTGTATGAATCATGATAAATAGGAGCTTGGAACATTTTAATTCAATACATTGATGACATTATTTAACATAAGCTGAGTTCTCCCCTAGAGGATTTCTGTGAACAAATCTTTCCCCAAATCAGAAAACAAACTTTTTATTTGAAGAGATTTTTCCTTTGTAATCAGATTCCTCTAGTAAGTCACACTGTAAGGGCCTGAACAGAATGCTTTGAAACATCATCTGTTCATTGATGTGACTTTGTGGATACTGTGTCTGCTTAGTTTCTGTTGTATCACCTACACCTGGAGGGGTTAGCTGAATAAATATTGTGTGTTATGACTGGGCACATAAGTATAATATGTCCTACATCTGCACTCTACTTCTGAAACTAGACATTATTGTCACAACATTTTATACACAGTCATCGCAATGGGGAGAAGCCAAAGCACTAGGAAAGACAGCTTCTTGCCCAGGGTATTGTTGAAAATGGTTACATAAGTCCAGTCCAGAGCAGCACTCTCCTGCCCTGACTTGAAGACCATGTTAAAATAAATACTTAATTAGAAATAAAACATCACAGAACAGACACACAGGTATGGAGGGAGACAGCCTGCCTCTAAGACACCTGGATCCTTGGTGGGAAATAATGGTTCTGAGGAAGATTTGGACAGAAAGTTTCCATTGGCTTATGGGCCTTTGGAGTTTCATTTAGTCTAAGGGGGTTTTGGTAGATGAGTTTTGGGACGTCGATAGGGAGGGCACCTAGGACACTGTTTTGGCGATTTATTTTGCTGCTAACAATATAGGCTAGTGTAAGAGCACAGGGAATTAGCTTCTGGGTCACAAAGAAGAATTGCAAATGTTTGCTTGTATATGTGCATATAGCCTTTAATACATTTTAAATGAACTTTATGGACTTATTTTTAGGGGTTTATGGACAATATTGTTTTGTAACTGGATTTCTATTTCAGTTTTTTTTTTTTTTCTTTTACCTACAGGTATATAAATGTCTTCAGACCTATAAAGCAATAATAACTGCTAACAGTTATTGAATTTTTTTAATATAATTATCTCATTGTCAAGACCCATTTGGGCTATGAAAGGGAATAACCAATTTATCATTTTACAGAACTTAAGAAAGTATCATACCTCACAGAGGGAAAAATTCAATGATGTGGCTGAACTTTTTCAACCTAATTAACTACCAGATATACTCATTTTATGTTTACAGAGATAGTTCAACGAAAAACATCTTTACTTAGCATCAGCACTGAAATTTTCTCCTGACTATACCTGGCTTTTTTAAGAACTCTTGTCATTGTTTTACTGTTTTTTAGGTTTGATTTATTTGGTTAAAAATTAACACGTACCGAGGGCTTATTGTATGCCAAGCACTCTTTTAAGTACTTTTAAATGCTTTATTTCATTTATTGTTCACACCAACAAGCGGAGGACAGTGCTATTACTATCTCCATTTACAGATAAGGGAACAGGGAAAGAGGTATATCACTTGTTCAAGTCACATAGTAGCCAATACTAACTCATGGCTACAGCTGTGCAGTGTTGACACTCATTAACTCTGTGCTATGGACATTCTCGCCTATTTTGTTTAAAGTAATTCGTATCATGCCTAAGCTCTCAAAATCATTTTTGGCCTGGATTGTATTATATTTCATCAGTTAATACTCACTCTATTTCTGTGTTATACACAGAAAGTTTATAGAAAAATCAATCACATATGTCAGCATTTCTGGAGTCATTTATTCCCATTTCCTTTGGGCAGATATATGACATCCCTAGGAATGTTGAGACTTCACATCTGTGTAAAGGTATCACTAACAGGCCTCTCAAAGATATTTATGAACATCCAGGAGCACTTAGGCTTCAGGCTAGTAGCTTCTTCATGTTCTACAGAAACAAATATGTGTAAAATATTTACATCTGTCTCATTTTCAAGTGTTGTTTTTGTTGTATCACAGACTTTCACTACAGAAAATGAGGAGATGTGAGAAGGCAATGTCCTATTTTGATGACTATAATTTGGTATTTCCTTAGCACATGTCCTAAAGAGGCCAGGTGAGGGCTTCCCTGCTACCAGCCAATGGGGACTACAGAACATTTGACTTCTGAAATTGTCTGGGCATGAAAATGCACTCGCATTCTTTTAATTCTGAGGTTTCAAGTTCTATAAAATTTGGCACTTTCCTAATGTGAGCTAATAAATCAATTTGCATGCAGAGTTTCTGCCAACTTCAAATACAAAACTATGCAAGGCAGTGACTCCAGAAGGGTGACACCCCAACAGAATGTCATTTGGAGTTACCACTGCATTGAGCATGAGGTGTAGTTCAGCATGATGGGGCTCTGAGTTCCCAGAATGGTGCACACACTGCTGGAGGGCCAGGATGTTGTCATGTGGAAGCTGCATTCAGAACACTGGACAGGGAGAGAATGACCCTTCTCAGAGCTCTGATTGCATCAGAGAGTTTCTGTTTATGCATGTCCTGAGAGAGACAGACAGATAGACAATGGAAACTGGAGGGGTTTTTTTTTGGTTATAAAAACTATTAGGTTATATTAAAAAAAGTTTTGCCTTTTTTAAAATTAATTTTAACTATACCACCTACTTATCCAAAGGAATACTTGGTTTTTCATTTATTGGGATGAACTAAAGTTTAGTTCTAAAAACATTTAAGTAAAAAAAGTCAATTTAATATAAAAATTTAGGCTAAAAGTACTACCAGTGGTATATAGACATGGCAAAAATCATAAGGGTATAACCCAAATTAAAATTAATAAAATTTATACACACTAATGTGAAAATATGTAGTGGTTCTGGGATCATGTAGACCCTGCTGAATCTAGATTTTGCTTTTTATTAACAGCATGACCTGAGGGATGTTAAGCTTTCTAAAATCAGTTATTTGTAAAATACCTACTCCCAAAGCCAGCTAGGCAATAAATAAAATAATGTACATTAAAAAACTCTGAATTACTCTTGGAAGGTAGTAGAAATGGAAGAAATACGTTTTTGTCTTAGAGTGAAATCAAAGTCTCTTCTGTCTTTCCATGTGGTGTATAGGTGTGTAGGGGTGTTGTATTCTGTTGTATCATACTTTCTCAGCTTTCTGCCTTTCAGATAACTGTTCTGCCTTTTTAAAGATAAGCCATTTTTCCATATTTCTGAGACAACAAAGGCCCAGACCAATTCCACCGCTGAATACATTTCACCCACTTTAAATGGCAGGGGGAGCTGTTATTTCCAATAGACAGACACACACACCCTAGGCTAGCTAAGTCTGCTTTTAGAAAATGTTACCTATCATTATGAAAATGTATTACTAAAAATGCAGCAAGAAAGAAAATATCAAACATGGAAATGGGATCCAGAGTACTTATCTGGTTCTATTGGATAAGAATTGCTATCACCTTTCCAAAGGCCTGAACTGTCATTTCCTCTCAGGCTACCTTAGAGCTTGTGGTTGTTCCATATTCAGAGCCACTATAGAGACAGCCATGGTTTATGAAGGAAGATACTGGGTGGAGTAGGGATGCTGGGAGCCTGGTCTGCACCTGTCTGAGGTTTAATGCAGGGGAGCAGCAGACTCAGTTCCTGGCTATTTGGGAGACAAAGGCTCATAAAGCAGTTGGGTGAATTGAGAAGCCTCTTTGTAGCTTAAACACTACCTGGATAAACCTTTGTGCCATTCTAGGAAAATGCTTTTTTAAAAAATTAACTTTCAAAATATGGGAAAAAATTGTAAAAGCTCAGCACCATTTACATAATTATTCTCTTTTCCACTGTGATTCTGTGAAGTTATGAATAAAATTGAAAAAATCAAGCCACTTTTCCCTTTCTTTCAGTTTCTGATTTAATGAAATGCTCTCCTACCTTCTGCCATTTCTCTGTCACAGATTATTAGATTCAGTGCAGTGAGCAGGTATGACATTAGTTCCAACAGAAGTACTGTTGTTAATGACTTTCTTAGCTTGCTTGAATACAGATTTCTTTTTTTATTGTTGTTCAAGTACATATTTCTTCCACTGATATTTACTAAATGAAGAGAGTCTTTTACTTATTTATTTCTTTTTACTCTGAGGAGCTTTTAAGGTTAATCATATTTAATATTTTTAAAAGTAGGTAGAAAAATAATCAATAAAATATTACACTGGGTAATAAATCAACTATATTTGAAGCAATAAAAAATCCAAAACTTAAAAAAAATTGCTAACAATTTGTCAGATAAAATGCTCAGGACACTAAGTTCAATGCCCTCTGGAAAAGGCAATCCGGGGAGGTCAGTGTCTACAATTAAGTAACCCTTCCCTGAAAACAGTGTTAATCTACCCAGTAAATACAATGTTGTAAAATCATCCTGTGTTATTTTAATATGTTATAACACTTTAGATTAATGAATTGCCTGATACATCTTAGAAACAGCTTTTATAGTGCCATATGGAATTTTGCTGTGCCCAACATTATAGATTCAGAAAAAAACCTATATAACTAAAGGTTCTAGAGTTTTTATAGATTCGATATAGAAAATAGGAAGCATGACTAATATGAAAGTCTAGAAGGAAAATTATGATAATTTCAAAATAAATTTAGTATTCATATAATGTTTGTGCCAAAAAATTCAAGGACTATATTAGCATTGTGTTAGGGACCCAACAACTTAACAGGATGAAGGCAATGACATCTATGAGCATTCTTTGAATATAAAGACAGGTAAAAAAGGTGTAAGACACTGATTTTTTATCTGGTTAAACTAATGTGGGGAACATGCTCACCTGACGTTTGTGTCTGGAGTTTTCACTGACACATAATTGTCCATTTAAAAACAGTAGATGGCGAAAAGCACCAGAGAACTTAATGGAATATGCACATAACAAGCCTCCGGACACAAAGGGAGCATTAGAAACCAGCAAGGGAATATAGACAAAGTGTGGTTAAATTTTTATGACTCCAAATGATATTTCCATGGTTATACTGCCATTTAAAAAAACCCAAAATGCCCTTTTATCCAATGCAATTTGTAGAATATTTGCATTTCCCCATAAACTGGAGTAAACTAGTTAAAATGATCCTTTTAAAGTCAAATGAAGCAAATCTACACTTACTAGACAATTGGTGAGTTATTTCTCACAATGGCTGTCAGTAAAATGGAAACATTTGTAAGATTATGTAATGAGTTTTGCTAAGCATACCCATAAACACATGTGTTTACATATTTAGGAATTATTTTCTTGTGAAAATAAAATTATTTTGGTTCCTTGGTGCTTTACATTATTTTCTCAAACCAATTTTACTTCTTAAAAGTATCATGCAAATTTTAGCATTTTTTGAACATCACATATTGTTTTAATACTAGTTTCCTTAAATCTATTGATTAATAAATTTAACTTCTGATTATATTCTTGTAAATATTTTTATTGAATTTATTGGGGTGACATTGGTTAATAAAATTATATAGGTGTCAACTATACAATTCTTTTTTTCAAAAAGTTTTTTGTTATTCTTGCTATTGGTATTGTTGTTGTTGAAGTACAGTTGTCTCCATTTTTACCCCACAGCACCACCTGCCCAACCCATCCCCACATCCTACCCTCAAACCTACCTCCTTTGGCTTTGTCCATGTGTCTTTTAGACATGTTCCTTAATGGCCTTTCCCCTATTACCACTCTTCCCTCTCCTCTCTGGTAACTGTCGGTTTGTTTTTTATTTCAATGTCTCTGGTTGTATTTTGCTTGCTTGTTTGTTTTGTTGACTACATTCCACTTACAGGTGAGTTCATATGGTATTTGTCTTTCACTGTCTGGCTTATTTCACTTAGCATAATGCTTTCCAGTTCCATCCATGCTGTTGTGAAGGGTAGGAGTTCCTTCTTTCTTTCTGCTATGTAGTATCCCATTATGTAAATGTACCATATTTTCAGGTTGCTTCTGGCACTTGGCTATTGTAAATTGTGCTGTTATGAACATTGGGGTGCATAGGTTATTTTTAATTGGTGTTTCAGGATT
The DNA here is from genome assembly GCA_004024845.1 of Tonatia bakeri. NCBI lineage: Eukaryota > Metazoa > Chordata > Mammalia > Chiroptera > Phyllostomidae > Tonatia > Tonatia bakeri. Next base: position 200,232 of record PVIA01001656.1, on the reverse strand, counting down.
CTTAGGTTTAATCCCAGCAGTGGGATACACTGGTCTAAAGGCAGCTCCATTTTTAGCTTTCTGAGAAAATTCCGTACTATTTTCCACAGAGGCTGCACTAGTTCACATTTCCACCAACAGTACACTAGGATTCCCTTTTCTTCACAACCCTGCCAGCACTCATTGTGTGTTAATTTGTTTATGATGGCCATTCTGACTGGTGTGAAGTGGTATCTCATTGTGGTTTTAATTTGCATCTCTTGGATGGCTATTGATGCTGAGCATCTTTTCATATGTCTCTGGGTCCTTTGTACATCCTCCTTGGAGAAATGTCTGGTTCATGTCCTTTGCCCATTTTTTAATTGGATTGTTTGTCTTCCCTGGGTGGAGTTGTGTGAATTGTTTGTATATTTTGGAGATCAAACCCTTGTCTGAGATATCATTGGCAAATATATTTTTCCATACAGTTGGTTCCCTTTTCATTTTGCTAATGTTTTCTTTAGCTGTGCAGAAGCTTTTTATTTTGATGAGACCCCATTTGTTTATTCTTTCCTTTATGTCCCTTGCTCTAGGGGACATACCAGTGAAAACATTGCTATGTGGAATATCTGATATTTTCTTGCCTACATTCTCCTCTAGGATTTTTTATGGTGTCATGACTTATATTTAAGTCTTTTATCAACTTTGAATGTATTTTTGTGTATGGTGATCAAGTTTCTTTCTTTCTTTTTTTTTTTGCATGTAGCTGTCCATCTCTCCCAACACCATTTGTTGAAGAGGCTGTTTTTACTCTATTTTATGCTCCTGCTCACTTTGTCAAATATCAATTGACCATAGAGACTTGGATTTATTTCTGGGTTCTATATTCTGTTCCTTTGATCTCTGTGTCTGTTCTTATGCCAGTACCAGACTGTTTTGATTACAGTGGCCTTGTACTGTAATTTGATATTTGGTATTGTGAGCCTCCTACTTATCTCATCTTTCTCAAAATTGCTGCTGCTATTTGGGTTCATTCCATATAAATTTCTAAAATGTTTGTTCTGTATCTGTGAAATATGTCATTAGTATTTTAATAAGAATTGCATTGAATCTGTAAATAGCTTTGGGAAATATGAACATTTTTATTATGTTAAGTCTTCCGATCCATGAGCACAGTATATGTTTCCATTTATTTGTGTCTTCCTTAATTTCTTCTTCAGTGTTGTGTAGTTTTCTGAGTACAGGTTTTTCACCTCCCTGATAAGGTTTATTCCTAGGTACTTTATTTTTCTTGTTGTTATAGCTAATGGGATTTCCCTCCCCCTGATTTGTGATTCTGATCTTTTATTGTTGGTATATAAAAACACCTTTGATTTCTGAATGTTGACTTTGAACTCTGATGTTTTGAAAAATTTGCTTCTTAGGTTGTTGAGTAGTTTTTTGGTGGAGTCTATAGCATTTTCTATGTGCATCAAGTGTACAATTCTTTAATACATCATTTGTATGCCATATTGTATGTTCACCACCATGAGTCAAGTCTCTCTGCATCACCATTTATCAATCCCCACCCTCCTTTCCCTGTGGTAATCACTATATTGTTGCTATATGTGTGTATCATTTTTTAAAAAAGTATTCTTATATACCCTTAATAAACTGTTTATTTAAAATATCCATCATATCATATTCTCCAGTGAATTCTTCATATTTTAATTGGCAAATTCAAATTTAAGTAATAGTTATGGAAGGAACCTAAGTGCCCATAAGTAAATGAGTGGATCAAAAAACTATGGTATACTTACACAATTGAATTCTATGCAGCAGAGAGAAAGAAGGAGCTCCTACCCTTTGCAACAGCCTGGATGGATCTGGAGAGCAATATGCTAAGTGAAATAAGTCTGGTGGTGAAATACAAATACCATATGATCTCACCTATAAGTGGAACCTAATCAACAAAACAAACAAACAAGCAAAATATAACCAGAGACATTAAAATTAAGAACAATCTGACAGTAACCAGAACGGAGGTAGGAGGGGATAATGAGGGGAAGGGTTTTCAGGAACCGCTACCAAGGACACACGGACAAAACCAAGGGGCAGGGTAGAAGCAGGGGAGGGAGGTGGCTTTGGCTGGGGTGGGGTGGAGTGGTGGTGGGTAAATGCAGACAACTGTAATTGAACAACAATAAAATGATTTTAAAAATAGTGAAAGGTGTTTAACAATGAATAATCAAGTATGAATGAAATCAATACCTAGTCATTGTGTTATCTTTATGGAATTTGTCTATATCGAAGGCTAGGTTTTAGAATGTAAGTCTCTTACTAGAATATAAGCTTCCATCTGAGAGTGAAATACCCTCCAACCTAAACATAGGATTTTTCTTTTTTATTCACAACCTTTCACTATTGTTTAGAATACTATCTGACCATAATAATCATTTAATAAGTATTTGTTGGCTGCCTGAATAAAAATGTCATAAATGAAAAAACACATATATAGGTTAAATTGTTACTGTTGCACAAAACTCTTTAACATCATGGATACCTGCTGTCCAATAGTTCTTGCCCTTTGGGATTTGAGAAAAATTTACAAGCAGAGAAATATGTTTTTGTTGCTCAGAATATAAGAAGAGTTTACTGATTTAATGTTGCTTGGCTAGACAATATCAGAACTAGGTTTGGGGTTCATCCACCTGCACAAAAAATTGGTGTTCTAAACAATCCATATGCGTGGGTTATTTTAAAAACCGCATGTTATAGTATTAGTGTTGGGAACTACCCTGCCTGGTTTCAGAAGCTGTAACCCCCACCAAGGCTAAGGCTTAAGGAATGACCTTAGAACCATAAGCCACCAAGGAGACAAGCTTATCTCCCTGGCAGGAGTGCCGCTTCTGCTCCTTTTACTTCATCTATAACTGGCCTCCAATGCTTGGTTGGTTAGCCAATGATGGGTAAGATTCTCCAAGGGGTGGAGGACCTAAGACAGGCACCATCACATGGGAGGCCCCCAAGGAAGGACTTTGGGGCTACAGCAAAAGTGGGTGATGGACCCTCACCCCTCAGCTTTGACAAAGCCTGAGTAATCATTGTCTGTGAGAAAATCTCCTAATCTCTTGGCTGCCTTACTTCCCTTGCTCCACCTAAACCTGAAACAATGATGGAGGGTTGCAGCCCTGTACTGGAAAGGGTGGTTTCCCCGGGTGATCAGGCCTAAGAAAGAATATGTAAAATCCTGTGAAACCTGCTTAGTTTAGAATGCTCTCAATTGAATGATAGGGTCCAAGGAGGAAGTAAATTTGTTCCTTAAAGTCTTTTACAGCTCTTTGACCCTGACTCAAAATAAGCCCTCGGAGTTCCTTATTATTTGATCCTTACTTCTGGGCAATGAGTAGTGAGCTTTACCTGAATTCCTGTGTAAATCAACCCAATAAAGCCATTGAGGAAAAGGCTCTTGGTCCTTCTCCTTTAAGCGATCAGCCACCTTTCTTCCCCAAAGCAGATCTTGTCTTGGTAGACTTATTCTCATCCGTGGTGGACGGGGGAGCTCTGCGGGCAAAGCTCCCCCATATATTAGTATCTAACATCTTCTTCAGCCTTATGGGAACAATGACAGTTACTTCTTGGGCAGCCAGAATATGACAGCTATACCCCATAGAACTTATAAAAAATGTGTATGTGTTTGATCAACTGGATGGGAATCCTTCCTCATTAATAATCTGGTCTCAGATCAATGTGAGAGGATCAACACTGTAATGGTGAGGGTTGGGGGTAAGGACTGAGTGATATCTGCAGACTAAAATACAAAAATCTAGACTTTGTTAAGTCTGCTTATGTATGGTGATAGACAAGTCCTTCTCTCTAAATGGGATAATTATGTTCCCTCTTTTACATCTTCCTGACCAGTTCATTTCTTTCTAGTTTCCCCATGAAAGTCGCTCCCCAACTGAGATCAATGTAACTTTTCTCAGACGTTTCAAATGGTTGTCTTAGCCTACAAAACCCTGCGCATCAAGTCAGTGAAGATTATCTCAGAAGAGTATGTTGAGGTGTGAGATAACATTGCTAATAGAACACGCTGGAATTTTAAGACAATGAACTTCACAAGGATATGTAAAAATAGCATAACCAAATCATTTAATTGTTTTCCTTTACAAGTTATTAAAATTTTCTACAACTGGCATTTCCACTAAAGTTTGTTTCTCGAGGGGAGAGATTAAGTTTTCCATTCACATCAATTTATACTAGAGGCTTTTTATAAACATGGTCTTATTTAATCATCTTATAATAACCTGCAAAAACTTCCTTTAACATGTGTGGAAGTGAGCCTCTAAGGCTCAGTGATTTGCTTTAAGGTCCTACAGCTATTAAAAGACTTGTCTATCTGAATCTAAAACCCAGATAACTTTTCTTTGAACTGAATTGCTAAAGTTAAATCTTCACTTTGTAAAGTATTTGTTTTATTGAATTTAGTGGGTTGACATTGGTTAATTAAATTATATAGGTTTCAGGTATACAACTCTATAATAGATTTTCTGTATATTATATTATGTGTTCACCACCCCAAGTCAAGACTCTTTCCATCAACATTTATCTTCCATTTATCCACTTTTACCTCCCCCCAACATCATTTCCCTCTCATAAATGAGTTATTTTTTTCCTTTTCTTTCATCACCCAGCCCCCAACACCTTTCCTGTCTAATAAACAAAATGAACTAGCAAACAAAATAGAAACAGATTCATAGTTCCAGAGAACATTTGCAATTTTAAGGGTAAATGAGAAGGCTTTTCTTCATGAAAAAAAGACAGACCAATTTCCCCCTGCTCTTTTCCTTAGTGTTTCTTTGGAGAGGTGGTGAATCTGGGTCCTTCCTCTCACTTTTGATTTGCCAATGTTTATGGTGTAGAGAGAATAGGCGCAAGATCATGGGCCAAATAAATCTTTCTCATATATGATAATGTTGAATTTTACCTGTCCTCTGATCTTGAAAAAACAGTGAAGATTGAGGTTCACCCCTATTCCACCCCTTTTATTCTGGAAAATGGTGTAGTGTGAAGAACCATCCTTCCCCATGTGGCTCAGGTAAGACTCACATAGTTAAACACAGATTTCCAAATTCCCATTCTTGGTCACATAATTGATTAGATTAATTGTTTTATCCCTGTTGATTAAAGAGAATAAAATGCTTATTCACCAATCTTTGGTTAAGCTTCTCTCTATCCAGGACCTTGGCCCCCACCACCCTTGGCCCATGTACAGCCCTTTGGAAGGGCCCCTTTTGGAAAACAGGCTGGAACCAGAGTCAGACATGAGATGGTCTACTATCTAATATGAAATCTGTTCACTCCACTTCCCCACGTCCAGTTCATTCTAGCCTTGTTTATACCTCTCTATATAATGAAAAGCCTTTTTATCTCAACTGTTGAGATACTTATAAATCCTAATGTCAATGTTGTGAGTTGCAAGAGTCCCATCCTTCCTTGCAATAATCCTTTGACTAAAGCATTTTCTGACTAAGTCCCTATTTGTTTTTAATTCAACATATGTAACCATGTAGTTCTGAGATGTCTTAGGAATTATGAAGAAGAATGTGAGCATCAGTTTTTTGTCTCTGGGGAAATAATTGTTCTGCTTTACTGTATAAAATGTGTGAGATTCTGTCCTAAAAAACAAGATGACCTTAAGTTATCCTCGGTGTGACTAAACATTAGACAAGTTTCTTCTTGACTATAGGCCTTCAACCTCCATTTTCTCAGACATTGACTTTAGATAACTTGAAATTGTAAATTGTTTGTCTGTCCCTTTTAGATGTAAATCTTCCCTCTGCCTTTTGCCAGTTTTACAACTCAGGTATTTCTTTCTTAAGGACCTTGGAGCTATTCTTTTGAAATATGTTCATTGCAGCATTATTCATGGTGGTCAAGACATTGAAACAACCAAAGTGTCTTTCAATTGATGACTGGATAAAGAAAGTGTGATACATATATAGGGTGGGGCAAAAGTAGATTTATAGTTGTGAGTATATGAAACATAGAGTTTATTCTTGTATCATTATTTGTTAATTATTGTGTTATTTTCACATAAAAAACTGAAAACCTACTTTTGCCCCATCCTCTATACAATGGAATACTACTCAGCCATAAGAAAAAAAAATGAAATACTGCCATTTGCTACAACATGGATGGATCTGGAGAATGTTATGCTAAGCAAAATAAATCAGACAGAAACAGTTAAGAACCACATGATTTCACTCATATGTGGGATATAAAACTCAAAGCAACGAATGAACAAATAAGACAAACAAACAGACAACTTATAATGTAACCAGAAGGAAGAGGGATAGGGGTAGTAAAGGGTAAATAGGTCAAATATATGTTGACAGAAAAAGATTTGACTTTGGTTGGTGGGCACACAATCATGTATTATAGAATTATACACTAAAAACTGATATAATCTTATTAACCAATGTCACCTCAATAAATTTAATTAAAAAAAGAAGATAGAGCTTCCTACCTCTGTGTCTCTTTGGGAGGATAGAATTCCAATTTAGATAACTGACAATTAGCAAACATAGATGGCTCGGTCACTGTGACCACCTTCCCCTCTAACGTCTTCCAGTCCTTTTCACCCTGCTCACCCCAGTGCTTAAAAAATAGCTGTGCTTTGTTTCAGTGGAATTGAGTTTAACTTTGATACTCCATTACAAGTCATGGTCTCTATTGCCAATCTTGACTAAAATCTTCATGCCTGTTTAACTCCATTTAGTACAATTTTTCTTTGATATTAACATTGTAGTTGCTTTTAGTCAAGATGGAGGCATAGGTAAAGGTAGCTCACCTCCTCACACAACCACATCAAAATTACAACAAAACTATAGAACAACCATCATTCAGAATCATCAAAAATTGAGTAGAATGGAATTAAAGAAGAAATCACATGCATCCAGACTGGTAGAAGGGGTGAAGATGCTAAGATGTATGATGCCTAAAAATTGGGAGGGATCTCAGAAACAAAGGCTCTAAACCCCATACCATGCCCTCCAACCAAGGACTTCAGTTTTAGGAAGAAAAGTCCCCATAACTTCTTCCTGTAAAAAGCGGTAGGGATTAAGATCAGTTGGTGGGAGATATTGCTGGAATCCCAAGCAGTTGCTCTTAAAGGGCCCACACATGAACTTAGCACAGACTCACTCCTTCTGAGCTCCAGCAATGGGGTAACAGCTAGAAAGGCACCAGTGGCATACATAGAGGAACTGAAGTGTCTGCCATCAGGGCAAGGGCTGGCGTACAACTTTCTCCCAGATAGAACTACAGGCACAGGCCATGGTTCTTTTTCTGAGCCCTCACCCCACAGAGCCACAGAGCCAGCAGGTGGGTGCCACATTTGAGACTCCATTACCCATCTCACATTATTTACCCCATACTGGTGATTCTTTGAGGCTCCACCCCACCCAAGCTGTTAGCAGTGACTTTTCCATATAAATGGATGGCCCACCCAAACTGTTAGCAGTGACTTATAGGCCCACCCAAGCTGTTAGCAGTGACTTTTCCATATAAATGGATGGTCTTGATTCATCCTTCAGGTCTTTCTAAATCCTCTCAAATAACCAACAGCTGGCTTCAGCAAGCTTACAGTCCCTGAACCTCTTGCTAAGTTGCTCCAGGCCCAATGGTAGCAGCTGGCCTTGGTTTATATCCTAGTCTTGCTTAGGTAACTACAAGCCAAACACAAGTAGTACCCATCTTCAGATTACTTTATAGCTTATGCCAAGTGGCCCCAGAGAGAATACAGGCAGTGGCTGACCTTAGCTAGCACCATCCAAAAACCCCCAGAACCTGTTCATCCAGTGGAAAGCTGTAGACAATTTCGGAGCACCACCACTCAACAAAGTCCACCAGTGACACACTCAAAAGGCAGACTGAGGTATCTCCAGAGTCATGATTAGGTAAATCATAGTCTGTGGAGTCAGCCTCTGTACAGCTGATCCTCTACAGAGGGCAGAGGTGGGTGGTCAGTTGTTGCAGCTGGTCTGTGCAGCTGACTGGTCTGGGAAAATCCCTCCCATTGACCTTCCAACAGCAACCAAGGCTCAACTACAAGAGGAATGTGCACTCATCCCACACAGAGGGTTCACCTTGAGTACCCAGCTTGGGTGGTAAGGGAGGCTGTGCCACTGGACAACTACTACATTAGGCCATGCTACCAATATAGGGGGTCACAGTAGCTCTACTTAATACATAGAAGCAAACATGGCAGCAGGGGTGGGGGCTGCCAAAATGAGAAGACAAAGAAAAATGGCCCAAGTGAAAAACAGTTCAAAACTCCAGAAAAATAACTAAATAAAATGGAGAGAAGCAATCTATCAGATGCAGAATTAAAGCACTGGTTATAAGGATGTTCAAGGAAATAAGTGAGGACCTCATAATAAAGATCCAATCAGAAATAAAGGATACACTAATTGAAGTGAAGAACAACTTACAGGGAATCAACAGTAGAATGAATGAAGCACAGAATCAAATCAATAATTTTAAAATAAGGAAGAAAAAACAACTAATCAAAACAGCAAGAAAAAAAAAAAGAATTCGAAGAAATGAGGATAGCATAAGGAGCCTCTAGGACAACTTCAAGCATACCAACATTTTCATTATAGGGGTGCCAAAAAGAGAAGAGAAAGAGCAAGAACTTGGGATTCTATTTGCAAAAAATAAGAAAGAAAAATTCCTTAATTTAGTGAAGGAAATAGACATGCAAATCCAGGAAGCACAGAGAGTCCCAAATAAGATGGACACAAACAGGTCTACATCAAGACATACCATAATTAAAATGCTAAAGATTACAGATAAAGAAAGAATCTTAAAAGCAGCAATAAAAAAGCAGTTAGTTATCTACAGGGGAGTTCACATAATACTGTCAGCTGATTTCTGAAAAGAAACTTTGCAGGTGAGAAGGAATTGGCAATAAATATTCAAAGTCATGAAAAGCAGGGACCTACAGCTAAGATTGCTCTACCCAGCAATTCAATTTATAATTGAAGGGCAGATAAAGAGGTTCTCAGAGAAGAAAAAGCTCATTTCTTTAGTGGTGAAATTTATCATCACTAAACCATTATTATATGAAATGTTAAAGGAATTTATTTAAGAAAAAGAAGATCAAAATTGTGAACAATAAAATGTATCTGTCAATAATTGAGTCTAAAAAACCAAATTAAGCAAACAAGGAAAATTGAGATAGAGTCATGGATATGGAGAGTGCTTTGATGATTGTGAGATAGGAGGGAATTCAGGAGAGGTAAGGGGATTAAGAAATACAATTAGGTAGTTACAGAATATTCATGAGGATATAATGTACAGAACAGGAAATGGAGTAGTCAAAGAACTTATATCCATGGCATATGGACATGAACAAAGATATGGAAATTACCTGAAGGAGTGTGGGGTGCTGGGTGGAGTGGGACAAAGAGGAAAAAATTGGGATAACTGTAATAGCATAATCAATAAAATATAATAAAAAATCAGTGTAGTCACTTTGATGCTATCATATACACATGTAAATCTGTGAATGTTTACTGAAATTATTGTATTTATATACAATATTTTTATAGAATATTGTATTCTATTCTATTTTGTCAGGAAAGGGCTTTTTGTGTTGGCAGAATTGCTTTATTTCTCCAACAATTTTCATAACCAGACTTCTGAAATCTGACCTCATTAACCCTTCAGATTTTTCTATTTACCTCTATCATTTCTAGAAAAGTTGCTCATTTTCCTTTTTCTTAAATGTATTTAAGGATTACTTTTAGACTGCTTTATTTGCAAAGGACTTCAGAACATTTATATTCTCTTCCTCTTTTGTTTCTCTCTATATAGAAATTGTGGGGTGGTAGAAATATTTTATTTTGTTTGAATCTATACTCTATATTATCTACCTTTTAACATCATTAGAGCACTTGGGAAATTGCATGGCAACCACAATACCTTTAACATTTCAAAAGCCCTTAGGTCTAGAGCCTATTTTCTAGTGACCACATTGCTCTTCTGCCTGCATTTGGGGTCATAGGCTCTGCCATACATATATGGGCAATCTTTAATTCTGAATTCTCTAAGATTTATTTTCTTATGAACTTGTGACTTACAGCTTTCTTTGAACTGTTTGGGCTTAAAAATTGCAGCTCACAAGTGAGAGAGAGGCTTACTTTCTAGTTTGTTTTATAACTCAGTGTTCTAACTTTGCTAACTAAATTCAGATGACTTTAAATTTGCATTTGTATTACTCATGGGAGGTAATGATGTAAAACCAACTACACAACAGAGTCAATTCTGCTGTGTGGACTTGGATGTGCTGGTATAAGCCTCCTCTTTCTTGTCAGTGCCTCTAAGATGAAGGCTGCTGCTTGAGTGACCTGGTGAAGTTACAACAAAAGCTCATTGCTTCTCTGCTTTGTATAAGAATCCTCTAAGTCACAGTGGGCATGCATACAAAAGTAATATTTAGAACATGATCTGATTACAATACACAATAAAATGTGCTTAAAAATGAAGAGGGGGCTGAGCACATTTTCCTCTCTTTCTTTAATAAATATTCATTAACATGTGCTAAATACCATACAAAGGAAAAAACACCAAATAAAATTAGCTCTGAGAAATTCATAAACCATTGAGAAGAAAGAAGGGAAATCACTAATTACAATAATGCAAGTTAAGTATGATGAAATATGTACAGAGTATGGTCTAAAGAGAGAAGCAAACCCAAAGTGACCAGGACAGTTTGGGGACCTTGTTCAGGGATGAATTGATGATGAGTGACAGTGGTATTGAGGACACAGGATGTATTGACCACTCAAACAAAATAGTGAGTGGGGAGGGTATTTAAGGCAGAAGGAAGAATGTGTGTCTGCAGGTATAATACAGTGTTCAAAGCCCACCAGGTAATCAGTCTCCTTTATCCCCCATGCCTGACCATATGCTGGAAACTGTGCTTTGCATGAGGGATCCCAAACCAAGAGGTCATCCAGCCTGTGTGAGGTTCTTAGTGTAGCTGGAGAGAGAGACATGTTTTTCAAGTATACAATTATAAAATAAATCATCTGTATATGATATCATGTACTCATCACCCAAACTCTAACCTCCTTCATTACTATACGTTTGACTCCCTTAATACTCTTCCCACCCCCTTTCCTTTTGGTAACCACCATACTGTTGTCTGTGTCAGTGCATTTGTTTGTTTACTCATGGCTTTCTGTTTTATATGGTTTTTGCAAGCTAGACATTTATAAAAAGCAGTAGCGACAAGGAAGTGAGTGTGCTCATAGGGGTTTGTGTGAGTTGTGAAGATATCAGGGAGGTTTCTAGAAGGGTGTAGTATTAGAGATGGGTATTAAAATCAATGTGGATGCTCCCCAAGATGAGAAAGAGAATGACATTGCAGGAAGATTAATCCTTGCCCAACACTCTCACACTCCAGGCAGCTCTGTTCATTTAGATGCAATGATACCATATTGTCCTCTTTTTGCAAGTCTTCTTTTGCAAGCACACTGTTGAGATCTTTCCACGCTGTTGCATGGCTCAGTGGTATGTTCCCTTTTACTGATGAGTAGTGTCTTTTTTATGAATAAAAACACACTGCATATCCCTTTCCCGACTGGTGAACTGTTTCCAGTTTTTGATACCAGGAGTAAAGCTGCTAAAGCATTCTTATACAAATACTTTCTAGACATATATTTTCATTTCTCTTGAAGACTCTGGAGTTGAACCACTGGCTCATCATGTCTGGTTTTATAAGACATTGCTAGACATTTCTGAGTGGTTGTAGCATTGCATCTGCCCACCAATAGTGTGGAGAGTTTCAGCGCTCCACATCTCTACCATGTTTGCTCCTATCATTCAACTTTGGCCATTTTGGAGGGTGTGGAGTATTACTTTATTCTATTTAAATTTCTATTTTCCTGAAGACTAATGATTTTGAGTGGTATTTCCTGTGCTCACTCTTTTGGTGAAGTATCCACTTGCACTTCTTCATGGATCACGACCTCTATCTCCAGAGTTCTCAATCCTGGTTTTATAGGCAAAAACATCTTTGGACTTTTGCTTGGGCCCCACACACAAGGATTCTAATTTTATTGTTACAGCACAAGACACCTTTTTATGAAAAAGCACCTGGGTGATTCTCTGTGCATCTGGGTTTGAAAGCCCTGTTATTTTAGTCCACTTGTGGTTCTTAAACTTTAGTAGGCTTCAGAATCACCAGGAAACACAGCATCACCAGGGTGGCTTGTTAAAACACAGATTGGTGAGATCTATTCTCACAGTTTCTGATTCACTGAGTCTGGGGTAGATCCTGAGACTTTGTTTGTTTGTTTGTTTTCTGAGAATTTGCATTTCCAACAAGTTTCCACTGATGGGATGCTGCTGGTTCTGAAATCAAACCCTGAAAACTAATGCTTCAGCCACACTAACCAGCCACATTCTCAACAGATACCAAGTTCCTTCCAGCCTTCTTTACTGGAATGTTTTATCTGTTGGTGATGCCATCTAACCCTTTTTTCTCACACTTGCTTCTTCATTCTTTAAGAGCCAGCTCAAATGCCACAACCTTTGAGTAGTCTGTTCAGCTTCTGTCATTTCACCTCCCACACAGTGTTGTTATGTTTCATCTGATAATTCCACTTTTTACAGTTTTGTTAATAATATCTGTTTCTGTGTTCTGGTTTCAGCATTCCCTCTCCTGCAAAAGTTTTATAAAATTAGAAGCTACTTGATCTTTGAGTCTTTAGAGACTAAATATCTGGCACATTACTGAGTTCCCATTATATTACTAAAATTATTTTTGGCTGTTGTTTTAATGTATGAGTTGCTCAATGACTATAGAAAATGGGATACATAAGGCTTCTTACATGCTCAGATTCTTTAAAACCACAACTGACTATCTGTTACTAGGTTGGCAGCTCATATTACTAACATGAGCAAGAGAGCAAATCTACAGCAAAAGCTAAAATTAAAGCCATTATTATCACAGGCTACATTAGCATTATCTTTTTTATAAGTCATAAGAAGAAAACTTGAAAAGGAATTCTTTTGAATTGACTAAGTCAGCAAGTATAAAGTGAAAAAAAAATAACAGGGCGAATGTTACATTTGTTTCCTGAGGGATTTCTTATTAAATAGGAAATGCTTCTTAACAAACTTGAACCTCTAGAGACTCTAAAGATACAAAATTCCATACAAAAATTATGTTTCTGTAAATGTAATGCTTTACTGAAAGCTTTGTTTGCAAAATGAGGTGATGATAATCAGAATAATGATAATAATGGCTGTAAAGTCTTTGTTCACATTGGTCAGAGTCTTTATTTAGAGAAGTTCATTTAGTCCTTCCAAGATCCCTGGGAGGTGTGTATTTATTCCAGTTTTACAGATTACAACACAGAGTCTGGAAGAAGTTAAAAATTTTGTTCAAGGCCAGTATCCTAATGTATTTCTGTGAAGAGTTACCAGATATATTGCAGGAAGTCCAAGTTGAATTTGAGTTTCAGAGAGATTACAATTTCTTTTCTTAGTGGTATGTCTTGTAACATTTGGGACATGATTATATTAAAATGTAATCCTCATTGTGGTTTTAATTTGCATTTCTTTGATGATTAGTAATGTTGAGTATCTTTTCATATGTCTATTGGCCATCTGTATGGCCCCCTTTGGAGAAGTGTCTATTCAGGTCCTTGTTCATTGTTTAATTGAATTGTTTTTTTGGTGTTAAGTTTTATAAGTTATGATATCACTTCACACCAGTCAGAATGGCTATCATGCCTAAATCAACAAACAAGTAATGGTGAGAATGTAGAGAAAAGGGAACACTTTTGTACTGCTGGTGGTAATGCAAATTGGTGCAGACACTGTGGAAAGCAGCATAGAGATGTTTCAAAAGATATACTATCATATACTATCATCTTCATCATATTTTCTTCCTGTCAATGTCTTCCTCCCATTGTCATCATCACTTACATTCATGTACTAGTGGATTTTGATTCTAAGTGTGATAAAAGCACTGTAAGTTTTCAAGCAAGGGGGTAGTATTGTCGGATGTATATTTTATAAATATTTTTTATCCTTCTTGTGTGGAGAATGGATTGCATGACTGACATGAAAAAGGGGCTAGCTTTGGACTGTAATTTGGAAATAGAATTAACAGGGAAGGTGAAGAGAAACAGAGATAATCCCAGTCTTTTTGGTGTTAATCACTGCATGGATGATGATATTTTTACAAGAATGAGGAAGATGGGGGAGGAATAAGTTGGCTGGGAAAAATCAAGACTATTTCTGGCATGTTACATTTCAGATGTTTATTGGAGATCTGTGAGGAAATGGGCATTTAAATGCTTGAGTCTAGAATTTCAGGAAGAGATCAGAAATAGAAATCTAGATTTAGGAATCTTTGGCCTATAGATAATAATTAATGCTCTGGTATTTGATGAGGTCACTTTGGAAAAGTATGCCAAAGGAGGAGGTGGCTCAGGACAAAGCCCTGGGCTGCTCCAGTCTAGAGGGAAAGTTTCTAGCAGAGGAAAGTGAGAATAAGCAACTTGTAACCAATTCTCAGCCAATTCTGCAGACAAATAAAGTAAGAACAGAGAGGTAACTATTGGAAATGGCAATATGGAGGCCTGCAGATACTTCAGTGAGAGCAGTCACAATGGAATGGCGACAACACAAGTCTGATTAAAACAGATTGAAAAAAAACCTATGCTGTGGAATTAAAGTCCTGCTTAAGGAGAAGCTGAGAAACTTAGTCCTTCATTCATTCTAGTCCCTTTTCAACAGATTCCTATAATCAAAGCAATTCTAAGAAAGGAACTTAAATCCTTCAGACTGATGCAGACTTTTGTAGAAATAAGGGTGGTTCTTAAAAGCTCTCCTATTGGAAAAGTTTAAATGAAGGTACTGTGCAATTTAAACAGAGTTGGAATGTAAAAATCAATGTTGGAATGTAAGGGGAGACCCCCAAATCCCTGGAATTTATTTATAAAAAATTGTGCATTTATTTTTACATGTTTAAACTTCAGTCACCTTCAAAGTACTCCCCATTTGATGCAATACACCTACTGAGACATTTTTTTCCACTGCTCAAAAGAGTTTTTAAACTCATCGATTTTGATGCCTTTTAGTGTTTCTGCTGTTTTTCGTTTCACCTCTTCCACATTGGCAAAATGTTTCCTTTTGAAGATGTTTTTCATCTGGGGAAACAAAAGGTAGTTGTTTGGAGTGAGATCTGGTGAATAGGGAGGGTGGGGCATGGGAGTCATGTTTTTGGTCAAAAACTGCTGAACACTCAGTGTGGTGTGAGCAAGTATGCTCATAAATCACCCATTATAAAATGGGCAAATGTGTTGTCTTAAAAAATAATTAACTGAAGCTGAATGCAGCCCCTCACAACATTTGCCAGTTGGTACGCTGATACAGATGGGTTGTTAGAACACTCATGTAGCAGGGTAAGCCTGTACCACAAGGGACCTGCACTCCAGAAGATAATTCCTTTTTTTTTGCGGGGGTGTCCCTTTAGTAGAGTTATGTAAGTTAAACTACTAATAGGGTGGTTATTATGACAAAGCAACAGCTACCATGACAAAATTAGTAAGTGATAATAGCTATCATAACAAACTAGGATTTGATATTACCTGAGATAAGTCAAGTTCAATGATTCTTTCATTGCTATTTGAGAGTTGGCAGACACACATACACATATGCCCTCTCATCATTATTTTTAGTCAGTCCTTTAGGAGAGAATGATTAATTTCATGGTTGATAAAATATGAGAACAAGCATCCTCATCAGCATATATTTACTAAGTCCCCCATGTGTTATAGAGAAAAGGACATCTGGAAGTGAGCAGTATAATGATGACAACATTGGGAGAATAACATGTAAAGAATAAAGCCTCAGCTAATTCCCTGACTCATAAGTACTGGTTATTCAGCCGCATAGGCACAGAAAATGTGACCTGGCCAGATACCACAGGTTAATGAGCAGAGTACAGAAAGGACTGCTGGCCAGGCAATGACCCCAGACAGTCATTCACTGAAAATGATGCTGTTAGATGAGTCAAGGCACCAGGTAACTTCCTGTAAATGGCCGTATTACCTGGATTTTACATCCATGTAAATTCACATGTAATTGTACAAACACAAGATTCCTTTTATGATGGAGCATTTGGGAAATAAATCTTCCACTTGGAAGTTAAAGTATACCTAATCTCATATACAATATTCCCATTTTTTCATTTACTCCCTTGTATTTTAAGTTAGCAAAGATGTATTGAGCACTTATTATGTGTAAAGCACTGTACTGATGTTGCCTTAAATAAATTCATAGAAGAAAGAAATTAGCCCCAAATATTTAATCTTTCTTCTAAAATGAGTAAGCTGCTGACATGATTGTGCATTCACAAAAGGTGTGGACACCAAATATTTTGTTCCTACCAGCTCATGACCCCCATCTTCATCGAAGTCCTCCTCTATCCCATCAGTCATCTCTTGTCCATCCACGTCTGGCCCTCCTTCAGCAGGCTCTGTAGGGTGATCTGCATTCTCTGACACACATTCATCTTGGATCAGCTCTATACTTTGTTCCAATTGCTTCTTCTGAGCTTCTGGTGGGGGGAAAAAGCAAATGACTACTACCTTGGGTTGCTCATGATCCATTTGGATAAATCATGAAAAAAAAACAGTCTATAAAAGAGTAAACTCTGTGTATTGTAAAGGATGTGAGAAAGATAAGGCCATATTATATTCAGTCTAATTTATTCAGCCATGTATATTATTATATAGCTATTTCACATGTGTGCTTAATTATTTTTAATTGAATTAGAAAAAATGGGGAATCCAGATGATAGTAGTAGATAAAGAAATAAAAATATACAAAGATACATTGATCTTTCTAGCTATACAGAATGAGGGGAAAAGGTTTAGCTTATTCTTGTATGATTACTTATTAATTATTGTATTATTTTACCTATAAACAACTGTAAACTTACTTTTGTCCCACTGTGTATATAGTGCTTTCTAATAAGAATATTCTCTTTGAGGAGAAAATACACCCAAAAAAGAGAAGGAAGACAAAAAATCAGGTAAAGCACAGAACTTGTTCATTTGAGAAAAGAGGATGAGAAAGCTCAGTGACAAGTTCACTGAAAAAGACATCTATGTGAAAAAGACAAAATCTCATTGAAGAAAAAAATCATAAAGGAAAGTATGTTATTTTTCAGATAACATGTCTATGTGGACAATCCTTTGAAATTTTAGTATAAATTCTGTTCAGATCTTGGTCACTGCAGTGGTTGAGAGTAAAATTCTGATGTTAGGGAGCCTGGGTTCAACACTGAGCCTCCTCCTTTCCCATCTGTGTAATGCTATGCAGTGAAATGTGAACCTTCCATGAGGCTAAGTTTTCTAATCCTTACAATTAGGAACTGCATAACTTTCAGGGTTAGAGTAGTAAACCAAAGTGCCTAGTACAGTGATTTGCAAAAAACAAGTGCTCAAACATATGAAGCACAGAAAGTCATCTAAAGTGGTTATTATAAAACTTAACCAAGATTTTTTTCTGAATCTAGAAAATTATCATCCAAATTAAATAGGGAAATAAGAAGTTAAATTAAAAAATATGGTTTAATCTAGAGAAGATGACCCAGGTGCTTAGATTAAAAGAAGGGCAAATTAGGCAAAAGATATAGACCCCAAATATGCTAAGTTTAATTGCTATTGATCTTGAGCACATTATACTAAGTGAAGTAAGTCAGAAAGAGAAAGACATGTACTGGATGTTACTTATATATGGAATCTAAAAAGCCAAACTTGTAAAAACAGAGATTAAAATGGCCATTTCCAGGGGCCTGAGAGTGGGGAGAAGATAGGACAGATGTTGTTTAAGCTTACAAATTTGCAACAAGTAGTAAATAAGCCCTAGAAACCTAATGCACAATATAGTAAATAAAGATAATATTGTATTACAGTCATCAAACTTGCTAAGAGACTAGAACTTAATTATTCCAACCACTAAAAAGAAAAAGGGCAGATGATAGATAGTAGGAGGGGATGATTAGAAGTGGAGGATTTGAGCAAAAATCCTTAAATTTATACCATGTTATGTGTCTAATATATTTTAATAAAACCAAACAAACAAAATCTCCCAGACAAAATTGCTAGGTTTCATTCATCTCATCTCCCTTCCACATATCACACTGCCCTCTACAATTTTAGACCTTTAATTTCTGCTGGCTGACCTATATACCCATGACCAGCACTCCCTGAGAAAAAGATGTGATGGACATACTGGTTTGAGCACTGAAATCTTTGGAATCCTCTGCCATTAATCACACCTTTTCCTCTACCCTGTTACCTCTGCCATTGTTTGTCCTTTGGACTGCACAATGGTTTGGATACTCTGGTTTGGCCCTCCACTCTTTTCTTCCTAAGAGTGTTTTTTGTACTTGTTACCTGACCCCCTCATTTCTAGCCACTCTAGGTGATCATGCTGTTTGTTAAAATACTCTGGCTCTCAAGTCCTGGGGTTGATATTTCAAGAAAGAGAGAGATGTGGAGGTTTGGGATCAGACAATTATTCCATGCAGCTGGCCCTTGAACAATATGTGTTTGAAATGTGTAGGTCCACTTATAGGTAGATTTTTAAAATAAACACATACAATACTGTAAATATACTTCACTTTCTTATAATTTTCTTAATAGCATTTTCTGTAGCTTATTCTATTGTAAGAATACTGTATATAATACATATAACATACAAAATATATGTTAACCATTTGTGTTATAGGTAAGATTTCAGTCAACAGTAAGATTTCAGCCCAGTTTTTTTTTAATCCTCATGCAAGGACAGATTTATTGATTTGAGAGATAGAGAGAGAAACATTGATGTGAGAGAGAAGTAGCAATTGGTTGCCTCCTGACCGGGGACCAAACCCACAACATAGGTATGTGCCCTGACTGGGGATGGAACCCACAAATTTTTGGTGAAATAGACAAAGCTCCAACTAACTGAGTCACTCATTCAGGACTATAGTTAAGTTTTTGATGAGTTAAAAGTTACACGTGGAGTTTTGACTGCATGGTAGTTAGTACCTCTACCCCCTGCATTGTTCAAGGGTCAACTGGAAATTGAAAACTGGTCCAAATCTTACAACTCTTCCTAAAGACCAACTTTCTAAATTTTAGTTTATTGTGGTTTTTTGTTTTGTTAATAACATAGATGGACTCTTGCTTAATATTGATATTACATTGGAAATTCACTTGGTATACATACCCATTTCTTCTCTAGTAGTTTTAGAAATATTTTTCTGAGAACCATTATTTTTTGAAGTTGAAAGCAATATCCCCCCTTTTTTTCCCCTCTAGAAAAGTCTCTAGCCAAAGCAGCATAACAGATTTTCAGAGAACCTATTGGGACTAGACCTTAAAGATGCATAGCCCTCATTTAGATTTGAGTATAAATTGTTTCAGTTATCTCTGGGGTTCAAGCTAACTTTGCTGATCTTGCAAGCTGAATGCAGTCTCTCCTCCTTTGACCAACTGAAGCCCAGATCAAATGCTCTTATAAGTAGTTCTACTGTTGCCTTTTGTTTTCTAATTAGTGTTGAAATTTCCTTGAAACTTGAGCTATTGCCTTCAAAGGAGATGGTATAGGTGTCAGTCTTTTGTGAAATGAAAACTACAAGTCAATTTTCAGACATATTTTGATATGCTCTATAGCCTTCACTAAATGGTTTACACAGAGAAGGGATAATATAACATATTAAGGGTATAGGGTTTGAGATAAATACATTAGTTAATTACTAGCCCTGTTAACTGTACTAAAAGATGAGCATGAGAAATCCTTCAGAAAGTTGTGATATTCTCAAATGAAGAACAGAGATGAATGTTTTTTATACTATAAAGAGCACATGAACACATTATCATAAAAGGCTCTAAATAGTTTTTGAGTTAAATCTATATTGGTTACTTGTCAGGATAAATTGTACATGTCAAAATAATTCATTACTATTAATCATCAAGAATTATATATTCTGTATTCTACTTCCCCCTACACATGGCAGAAAAATCTAGCTGATCTACGGAGGAACAGAGCAAAGAGCCAACAGTATTCCAGCATATATAAAGATAGGAGACCAAAAATTGCAGGGGACATTGAAAACCAGACAGGTAGGTAGAACCTGTGAACACCAGGATACCTGCTGGAAGAAGAAACCCACCAACAAAGGAATTACCAACAGAAAACAACAGAAGAAAGTAAAGGAAGGAATGGAAGCCACACTAACCTCAATCCAGGACCTATCCAAAAATACAACTAAATGGAGGAGATATTACCCAGAACAAACAACTGAACAAGAGCAAGAGAGAATCCTCAAAACCTTGTACACACAGAAGAACCAGCTTCACAGAACCTGCCCACACCAGCACAACAAAATTCAAGAGGTGGTGGACAGAGTGACCCTCAGTTAACCAGCTGATGGGAAGGACCCACCAAAGAAAGATCCAAAAACAATCAAAGCCCAAAGACAAACACAGAGCCAACATAAATGACAGCCCAAGACCAGTGAGCTCGGGAGATCAAGGAGATGGCACCACTGAATCTCACAGGTATTTTACCATACAAGTTCACACTATAAACCCAGGGAGTCAGAACAGAGCAATTTAAGAAGCTAAGGTTAACAAGAAGAGTCTCACAAACAATGGAAAGACAAAGAAACAATCCAAATGAAAGGAAAGGAAGAAGCCTCAGAAAGAATGCTAAATGAAATAGAGGCAACTCAACTATAAGATATGGAGTTCAAGGCAATGGTTATCAGGAGGCTCAATGAGTTCACAGTGAATTTCAGAAACTACAGGGAAACTACAATGAACTCACTGCAAACTATATCAATATGAAAAAGGAAATAGAAACTATCAACAAGGACCAAGAGGAAATGAAGAATACAATATCTGAACTGAAGAACACAGTAGAAAGAATCAAAAGTAGAATCAATGAAGCAGAAAATTGGATCAGTGAGCTGGAGGACAAAGTAGAAAAAAACACCCAGAAAGAGCAAGAAAGGGAAAAGAGCCCAGAAAGAATGAATAGGTGTTAAGGGAACTGCAGGACAACATGAAACATTAAAATAGGGATACCAGAAGGAGAAGAAGAAGAGCAAGTGATAGAAAACCTATTTGAAAAAGCAGTGACGAAAAAGGTCCCTAATTGGATGAAAGAAAATGTCACACAAATCCAAGAAACACAGAGAATCCCACTAAAGAGGAACCCAAAGAAGCCCGATTCAAGACATATCATAATTAAAATGGCAAAATACCAAGACAAAGAGAGAATCTTAAAGGCAGCATGGGAGAAACAGGAAGGAACATAGAAGGGAGCCCCAATAAGGTTAGCAGCTGACTTCTCAATGGAAATGCTCCAAGCTAGAAGAGAATGGCAAGAAATATTCCAAGGAATGAGAACCAGAGGACTTCAACAAAGGCTACTTTACCCAACAAGGCTCTCGATTAATATAGAAAGCCAAATAAGGAGCTTCCCAGACAAAGAAGTCTAGAAGAATACACCTCCACCAAACCAGCTCTGTAAGAGATGCTAAAGGTACTGCTTTAAGGAAAGGAAGGAAAAGAGAGAGACAGAAAGGAACACAGGGACAAAAATGGCAAAGAATAAGAATCTATCAATAATAACCTTAATCATAATTGGATTAAATGCTCCAATCAAAAGACACAGAATAGTAGAATGGATAAGAAAGCCTGACCCACACATATGCTGCCTACAAGAGACCCACCTCAGGAAAAAAAAAAAAAAAAAACCCTACACAGACTGAAAGTGAAGGGCTGAAAACAAATTTTCCAAGCAAACAGACAGGAAAAAAAAAAAAAACAAAAACACCCCACTGTCAAAAATGGACAGATCTCCCAAACAAAATATCAGCAAAGATATTGTGGCATTGAACAATGCCCTAGAGGAAATGGATTTAATTGATATATTTATAAAGACTTTTATTCCAAAGGAGCTAAATGTACATTCTTTTTAAATGCACATGGAACATTTTCAAAGATAGACTATATGATAGGACATAAAACAAGCCTCAACAAATTCAAGAAAATTGAAATCATATCAAGCAAAAATGAAAACCTCCGACCACAAGGGACTGAAACTAGAAATCAATCCTAAGGAAAAACATCTAAAACACTCAAAATCATGGAGATTGAATAGCATTATATTAAACAATGAATGGATCAAGAAAGAAATTAGGGGTGAAATAAAAAAGTTTCTGGAAACAAATGAAAATGAACTCACAACAACCCAAAACTTATGGGACACAGTGAAGGCAGTCCTGAGAGGGAAGTTCATAGCGATACAGGTCTACCTAAAAAAGATAGAAACATCTCAAACAAATAACCTAACCCTACCTTTACAAGAAGACAAGGAACAACAACAAAGACAGGCCAGAGCAAGTAGAAAGAAGGAAATAACCAAGATCAGAGCAGCATTAAAAGATGTAGAGACTGAAGGCACAATTCTAAGAATCAGTGAATACAGGAGCTGGTTCTTTGAAAAGAAAAACAAAATTGACAAGCCTTGAAGCAGGCTCATCAAGAAAGAGAGAGAGCACCTAAATAAACACAATCAGGAATGAAAGAGGAGAGATTACAACTGACACCACAGAAATACAAAGGACTGTAAGAAATTACTACAAATAACTGTATGCCAAGAAATTTGAAAACCTAGGTGAAATGAAAAAAATTCTAGAAAAATATATCTTGTAAAACTCAATGAAGATGAAGCAGAAAGTCATTAACAACAGATGAAATTGAAGCAGTAATTAAAAAACTCCTAACACTTGAAAGCCCTGCACCAGATGGTTTCAATTCTACAAAGCATTTAAGGAAGAGCTAACCCCTATCCTTCACAGACTACTCCAAAAAATCCAAAATGATGGAAGACTCTCAAACTCTTTTTATGAAGCCAGCATCATCCTGAACACAAAACCAGACACAACAAAGAAAGAAAACTTCAGGCCAATATCGCTGATGAACATAGACGCTAAAATCCTCAACAAAATATTGGCAAACAACATCCAAGGATACATTATAAAATCATACACCATGACCAAGTGGGATTCATCCCAGGTATGCAAGGATGGTACAATATTTGCAAATCAATAAATGTAATACATCACATAAACAAAAGCAAACACAAATATCACATGATCATATCAATAGATGCGGAAAAAGGATTTGATAAGGTACAGCACCCATTTATGATAAAAACACTCAGCAAAGTGGGAATAGAGGGAGCATTCCTCAACATAATAAAGGCCATATATGAGAGACCTGCACCCAACATCATATTCAATGGGCAAAAATTAAAATCTTTTCCACTAAGATCAGGAACAAGACAAGGCTGTCCACTTTCACCACTTCTATTCAACATAGTATCGGAAATTTTAGCCACAGGGATCACACAAGAAAAGGAAATAAAAAGCACCCAAATTTGAAAGGAGGAAACAAAACTGTCATTGTTTGCAGATGACAAGATAGTGTATATAGAAAATCCTACAGAATCAGCCAAAAAACTGATTGACCTAATAAATGAATATGGCAAAACTGTGGGATACAAAGTTAATATCCAGAAATCAAAGGCATTTTTGTATACCAACAATAAAACATCAGAAGCAGAAATCAAGGAAAAAATCCCATTTGATATAGTAACAAGAAAAATAAAATACCTAGGAATAAACCTAACTAAGGAGGTAAAAGACCTGTACTCAGAAAACTACACCACACTGAAGAAAGAAATCAAGGAAGACACAGAGGCAAGCATATACTGCATTATGATCGTAAGAATTAACATCATCAAAATGTCCATACTACCCAAAGCAATGTACAGATTCAATGTAAAGCCTATTAAAGTGACAATGGCATATTTCACAGACATAGAACAAAACCTTCAAAAATGTATATGGAACCTTAAATGACCTTGAGTAGCTGCTGCAATTTTGAGAAAGAAGAACAAAGTAGGAGGGATCACAATACCTGATTCCAAACTCTATTACAAGGCCACTGTTATTAAAACTGCCTGATACTGGCATAAAAACAGGCACATAGACCAATGAAACAGAACAGAGAACCCAGAAATAAACCCAAGTCTGTATGGCCAATTAATATTGGACAAAGGGGACAGAAGCATAAAAAGGAATAAAAATAGCCTCTTCAACAAATGGTGTTGGGAGAACTGGACAGCTACATGCAAAAAAATGAAACTCAAGCACTAACTTACACCATACACAAAAATAAATTCAAGGTGCATAAAAGATTTAAACATAAGTCAGGACACCATTAAAGTTCTAGAGGAGAACATGAGCAGGAAAATCTCAGATATTTCACACAGCAATATTTTCATCGATATGTTCCCTAGAGTAAGGGACATAAAGGAAAGAATAAACAAATGGGATCTCATCAAAATGAAAAGCTTCTGCATGGCTAAAGAAAACAGTGTTAAAATAAAAATAGAACCAACTTTATGGAAAAACTTATTTGCCAATGATACCTCAGACAAGGGTTTAATCTTCAAAATATATAAAGATCTCACATGACTCCACTCTAAGAAAACAAGCAATCCAATTAAAAAATGGGCAAAGTGATTGAACAGACACTTCTCCAAGGAGGACACACGGAGGATCCAGAGACATATGAAAAGATGCTCAACATTGCTAGCTACCAGAGAGATGCAAATTAAACACACAATGAGATACCACTTCACACTGGTCAGAATCACCATCATAAACAAAGCAACAAACAACAAGTGTTGGAGAGGTTGTGGAGAAAAGGGAGCCCTAGTGCATTGTTGGTAGGACTGCAGACAGGTACAACCACTATGGAAAACAGTATGGAATTTTCTCAGAAAACTAAAAATGGATCTGTCTTTTGACTCAGCAATTCCACTGCTGGGATTATGTCCTAAGAACCCTGAAACACCAATCCAAAAGAATCTATGCACCCCAATGTTCATAGCAGCACAATTTATGATAGCCAAGTGTTGGAAGCATCCTAGGTGCCCATCAGTAAATGAAAGGATGAAAAAACTATGGTACATTTACACAGTGGAATTCTATGCAGCAGAGAGAAAGAAGGAGCTCCTACCCCTTCCAACAGCATGGATGGAACTGGAAAGCATTATGCTAAGCGAGTTAAGACAGGCATTGAAAGACAAATACCATATGATCTCACCTTTAACAGGAACTTAATAAAAAAAACAAGCAAGCAAAATATAATCAAAGACACTGAAATAGAGATTTCAGTCTCTGAAAGGATTTACAGGAACAAGTGTAAAGGACATATGAACAATAAGAAGGGGGGGGGTGGAAATGGGAGGGAGGAGGGGAGGGATGTGGGGTGGCCTGGGATGGTGGTTAAAGTGAGAACACTGCACTTGAACAACAATAAAATAAAATAAAATATAAAATAAAATAAAATAAAAAATAATAAAATAAAAAAAATAAAAATAATCATATATTCCAAAGACAACTTGGACTTTGAGGTAGTCCCTTTATAGGGAACTGATCAGCATGGCAATGGCTAATGTAGCCCAGTATTGACCTGGAAATCCGATCAATATGAGGCAGCACACAGAAGCCAGGTGTGCAGATCAGCTTTCCCATGGGGAATCAGGCCTGCATTGTACCTAGGCTGCTATGAGATTTGCTTTTGCTAAAACTCCCTCACTATGAGCTAAGACTGCAGATGTTTAATGTGTATCTCTGAAGCAACTCCCTAAAGTCTGTGCTAAGATGTCCCAAGGACAAAATGTAACCAAATCAATCATTTTTATAGTTCCCTTACATTTGTAACCTTTTTCTCCTTTTTTGTTATCTGTAAGAAGTAATCACTTAACTAAATCTAGAAATAATGAGGACCTTCTCTGATGTAATGTGACTGGAAACCAATAAAAGCCTGTCCAGGCAAGGGTCGATGTGGCTCATAGGCGCTCTCCCCTTGAGAGAATGGCCATGCTGTCGTCCCTTTTTCTCCACAGGACTTGGTATTCCATGTGAATTTGTGTTCCTCATCTACAACATGCAGACTCCGGAGGGCCGGACTCTGCATCAACCCATAATTTCTGTTTAGAGAGATATAGTGTTTCCAGTTACTCTCTTTTTTGTATTAATATATAACCTATATGTAAATTTTCTGATAGCTTATTTCAAAAGTGGTCGTGTTTTAATGTACTTCATTGCAACAAAAATCCTGTAACTCAGTCTCATTCACCCATTCATTAACTTGAAAGCTAAATGCATGGAAGACAGTATCTGGATTGAGAAAAAAAGCTTTAATTAAAATGGTAATCAATTAATAAAAGCTTAACAGAAACACAGTCTGCCTTTGCTTTAGTAACATGTGTATTCATAGACTTGTGTCATTGCCTCAATGGGAAATGCTATATCACTGAGCAAATAGGTTCCATGAACAAAATCACACATGTTTATTAAACTGCTGGTTCAGCCTCATGGATGGATTTGATCCAGTGATTATCTTGTTCAACTAAAAAGCAAAAAGCAACTTTTTATTTTTTATGAATAATTATATAACTTTATTTCCACTATAAATAATAGTTTTTGTTTATTCTTAACTTCACAAGCTCTTTACCTTAATATTTATCATATTTTATTATCATAATATTTTTCCCACTTTCACTTTAACTTTTTATTATATGAGTGTGAATGTATTTTTTGTGTATGTGCACACATTTATAGCTCTACTAGTAAAGCTTTTGGGGGGCAGAAACATGTTTATTTATCTTTACATTCCTGGCAGCTAACTCAG
This sequence comes from Tonatia bakeri, assembly GCA_004024845.1. Classification (NCBI taxonomy): domain Eukaryota; kingdom Metazoa; phylum Chordata; class Mammalia; order Chiroptera; family Phyllostomidae; genus Tonatia; species Tonatia bakeri. Next base: position 173,428 of record PVIA01001656.1, on the reverse strand, counting down.
ACTCTTATATGCAAATTAAATATTTGCTGAATATATTCATGAATTGTGAAACTAAAATATAAATGTCTGGGTGTCAAATTATTTTCATAGAATTGAAGTGATTACTGAATACAAAGGGAAGTTAAAAGAAATCTCCTTAAGGCATTCTATAGCACAGCTGCACCACTAAATCAAAGTTAAATGTGGGGTCTGAGAATGTTGTAGAAGAAAATCGCAGATTATGAATTTCAATAGAAAAAAAAAGGTTTGTTATGGTTGCAAGTTAGCAAGTGCATAGAAAATAGTGACTGTGCAAAATTCACTACCTTTGGGTCTTGCAACATCTTGTAGGGTAGGCTTGTTTATTACTTTATGGATGGAGAAACTGAAGCATATATCCATCCAGTAAGGTGTCCATAGTTACACAGTTAATAAGTGTGAAAGTGGAAATTTCCACTTAAGGTTTTTTGAGACATTGAAAATGTTTTGGCTTGCTTCTGTAATAAGACCATTTTAAATTCAAGAATGAATTAGTTGGTTTCATTGGGGGCACTTGTTAGAGCTGAATGATAATTGTTAAAATGGAAGATGTGAAAGTGATTAGTGCTCTGGTCAGGTAGCTCAGTTGGTTAGAGCATCATCCTGGTACACCAAGGCTGTGGGTTTCATCCCTGGTCATAATTTTGTAAATAAGTGGAACAACAAATTGATGTCTTTTTTTCTCTCTCTCTCCCTCCCTTCCACACTCTCTAAAAATCAACCAATCAATTAAAAAGAAAAGAAAACAAAGTTATAGGTAAGTACTCTACGTAATGGAAAATGCCTCAGGCTCTAAAGAAGCCATGAAGAGTGAGAATGTGATCCTAAATTTCAGTCTTCATGGTGGACTTTTTTTTTCTGCACCACTCATTTCTATTTCAAAAGCTACATATGATTTAGAAAACAAGTTAGAATTATTTGGGATGTACATTCAAAACATCTTTATAAAATTCAGTTTGCTGCATAGCTATTATCATTAATATAACTCTGAGAATTGGTTGATTGGTAATTAAGTTTTTTGACATACTGGTTTAATTGCTAGCTAAATTGCACTTAGCAGATGGTTACAAGGAATGATGATACAAAAACAGTCACATTCATTCATTGAAACCAAGCTAGTATCCCAGAACCACTGGTTTTGCATACCAGTACCAACTATATTTTAAAAAATTCTACAATACAACACCTGTATACAATCTGAATTTTACTCAATAATGCTATTTAGAAAGATGCCACTTATTATGGCTGGTTTACTAGCAAGAACATAAATGAGCATCAGGAAAATTACATGGAGTAACATATCAATTACCTAAGCTCATTCTTGGAAAAAATGTTCTCCGACTTGTGCACACAAAATGCCTTGGATTGTTGAGGTCACCACAAATTCATTGTAAATCATTCAGAAAACTACTGAGATATTGCTTGAATTTAAAGGATTATGTATTAATTTTCTCCATTTTAATAATTTATATAAGGTCCTTTGCAAATGTCGTGCAGCTAGAAAATTTGGGACTAGATGCATGGTAGGACGTGAGCCTATTCTGTTTGGTTCCTAAGACCTCAGAAGTGTCTTCCAAGAGGAAGATAAATTAGGAAACAAAGGAGCAATGAGCAGTGGAGACACCTGGTGATGCTTTGGGGGTGAAAATGTGCTAACTGACTTGTGGTGATGTTACAGGGTGCGGCCAAGAGAGGGGACCCCAAATGGACATTTGGAATGAGGTCCAGAACTCAAGGTGTTCAGAAAATACTAGGATATCCTACCTGACCCACCCCCACCCCCAGGTGTGGGTGGGGGAAAGGGACAAATGGAGCAGGCCCATTGAGAGCTGTTTTGCATAGCAACAGCTCTGCAGCTAACCTCTGGGGCGTGGTCATTTAACATATCTATAGCCTTTGACTGGTTACATAGATATGTTAAATAGCCATGCTTTGAGCCAGGGGGATGGAAGTAACTTCCCCACCAAGATGTAACTGGGTGTGGGGGGTCAGGTCCCCCAAGTTACAGCGCCTGCATGAGAGCTTGGAGATGATTGGCTCCATGACACGGGGCCACACCTGCCCAGACCCAGGATGGTGACCAAAAACACTGGAAAGGACAGCAGATTAAAGGCAAGTGTGGCCGAATGTGGGAGGAGTCGGAAATGGGGCTGCAGAGGAAGATTGGCATGGGGATTTAAAAGCCCAGGTGTGGCAGCCCTGTGGGAGAGAACCACGTGGTTTTGGCTGAGTGAGGACTCCCGTGGTCCTGGGGGAGAGAGGACCAACGTGGCTGGAGCGGTGGAGAGAGGACCACGCAGCTTTGCCAGACTGGGGACCCCTGCAGCAGTAGTAGGGAGAACCACCACCCAGCTTTAGCAGAGATTCCAGTGACATAGCTGAGAGTGCCGACAACCGAGAGAGGCCTATCAGCTGAGCATGGATTACTGGGAAGAACCAGGGGCTGCCTGAGCCTGGACTTCTATTTCCTTTCCTGAGATACGGTACCCCAGACTGGGCAAAGGGGAAGGAAGGACTGTGTGCGTTCGTGGGTGTTTTAAGGGACTTTAAGATTTTGATAAAGACATTAGGTCACTTACTTTAAGTTTGTAGAGCACTAAATAAACGTTTCCTTTCCTTTTCACAAATCTCTGGCATTGAGAGATATCTTTCCTTTAAGGAGGCAGACATGACAGAACTGAGTCTCTTTCAGTAATAGTATTGTCGTCCCCCCCACCCCGTGTTTTGTTCTGTAACAGTGATGATTATACCACTTGGTAAAATTACTAAGTCACTGAATTGTACTCTTGTAAGAGGTAAAATTTACACTTTGTAAAACACACCTCAATAAAGTTGTTGAAAAAAGGTGCAACAGAGCCAGCGAAAGTTGATGAAGGTTTGAGTACTGGCAGTAACTTTGAGAAAAACAGAGAGCAGTGGAATAAAGAGAAACCAAAGGTAAGATGTGGTGACATTGGCTATAGAAGAAATTGAAGTGTTGAGGTTGGCAGTTTGATTGGCAGGGTTTAAGTCATTCTGAGGTGACAGAGGCAGGACACAGACAAGACTATATTTAGCTGAGAAAATGAGGAAAAAGAGTCCAATTTTGAGACTGTGATAGAGTTACTCCCAAGTGCTTTAATGTTGCCCTCAGCCTGACTAAACTTTTGTCAGTTTTCTTCCTGACTTTAGGTCCTGACAGCCTTTTTCTTCGAGCATTTACTTTAGAGAACGTGCCATTATAAATTCTTTCTCTGCTCCTTTGAGATGCAGATCTTTTATAATTTAGATATGTTTTCTCAAGAGTCAGAAACCATCTCTTTGAAATGAAACTATCGAGAAAGGGCACTGCCTCCAGTATCAGTGGGACAGTACAAGCCTAACTTCCATAAGTCACTTAGCAAACACAAATGCCCAGGACCTATTGACTAACCTCCTCACTGATACTTTTCTCCAATACTTTTCCATTAGCTTTCTCCAGTGTTTACAATTTCTCCTACCTTTTGTATTAGTGGAGTGGAGTTCAAGTTCTATCCCTATCACAATAGTCTTGACCTCTATGCAAAAGTTTTAAATTAACTCTTCCTTGCCACTTTTTAACAAGTCCAGTTCAATTTTTGTTTTGCAGTTATCTGAGGAATAGCCATAGGAAGCTCTCCATAGCAGTTGGAAAAGTTTTGATCCAGTTACTAAAGACAAATAAATCTCCTCCCTACCTCACCTGCAAATTTAGTTTCTTTGAAACATTTAATTTTTGCAGTCCAATATTTCTGTGGGAGTTGTTATACAAATTAACACTCCTGTTCCTACCTGTGCGTAATTTTCAGCTCCTTAAATTCTTTTCACTCAGCTGATTTTTTAAATATATGCTTGTATAATTCTATATAACATGCTTATATTGCTAATTCTTTTTTTTTTTTTTTAATTCTTACCTGAGGACATTTTTTTTTTCATTGCTTTTTTAGAGACAGAGAAAGGGAGAGAGGAAGGAAGGAAAGAAACATGGATGTGAGAGAGAAACACCAATGTGTTGCCTTCCATATGCACCAGACCTGGGATCATACACACCTGGACTGGGGATCAAACCCACGACCTAGGTGTGTGCCCTGACCAGCAATTGACACTGCAACCTTTTGGGTATGGGATGGCACTCCAACCAACTAAGCCACACTGGCCAGGGCTATATTGTTACTTCTTGATCAGTTCTGTGCACTATCTGTTGACATTATACTTAGGAGGCTGAGGATTCAGTTCTCTGTCACACAATCCCAACTCACTTGCCTTCTATTTTCCACTTCTGTTTTCTTCCATATTTTCTGGGAGAATTTCTCCAATTTATCTCCTAGTCCTGTGTTGAGTTATTTGTTCTATCATATGTCAATTTCTGAAAAGCTCTTTTACCTGCCTTCTGAACACTCAGTTTATGTTTCACGTACTTGTTTCATGAATGTGATCTCTTCTCTTTCCCTCAGAGGGTATTAATCAGTGGGTTTTATTTAAAAAAATTATTCCTGCACAATCTTGGTTTCTTCCAATTTATTTGTTATTTGTTGGTATTTGCTTTTTATATTATGTCTCTTCTCCTGTCTGATGATTCTTGTCAGTGCATGGTTACAGTGGGTTATGAGAATATTGACTGGCAGTGTTGTAAGCATGGGTGATCTGGTTGAGCATTTCTTTGGGTGGCACCCATGACAGTATCTTTAAACCTTTTCTTAAAAAACAATAAAAATAAAAATAAATTAAAAAATAAAATAAATAAAATTAAAAAAATCTTTTCTCTCAGGCTGCTCATATTCCCAATTAAGACCCCTTCTAGTGCCTGCCCAAAATCTGGCTCATAATGGGGAGAAAACACTTGGAATTTCTACAGTTATGGTCCAAAAGATATTTCACCAGCCTTCTACTGGGTCATGAACAGTTGAAAAAACAATACTAGAATCTGTTTCCTCAACAGACTTTCTGCCATTTTCTCTCTTTGTTCTTTTTTTTAAGGTTTTATTTATTTATTTTTAGAGAGAGGGAAGGGAAGGAAAGAGGGAGAGAAACATCAATATGTGGTTGTGTCTCACATGCCACCTACTGGGGAGCTGGCCCTCAACCCAGGCATGTGCCCTGATTGGGAATCAATTCTTTGGTTCGCAGGCCAGTGCTCAATCCATTGAGCTTCACCAGCCAGGGCTTCTCTCTCAGTTCTTGAGGAATATGATGCCTTCAATGCTGAAATTTTGGGGACTTCAGTGACTAAGATGAGACATGGATTTTTCAGATGTGCTAAGTCAGGTCCACTTCCCCATCTACTGTATGGTTTCTTTAGCTTTGTGTCCATTCTCCTTAAAATGAGGGGATTTCATTTTAAAAATCCCATCATAATTTGAATGCAGTTTCAGAAGGGAGCAGAGCTCAATATACATGATTACTCCAACATCTCTAACCAGAAGCATCAACAATTGATCCAAACTGTAAATGGTGGTAAGGTACCAGAACAGAAACATAGTTGCATTATAGGCAGCCGCCAGGTCACACTAGAGTGGCATCTTGACCTCCAAAAGCCACAATCTGTGGTTGTCAAATACAGAATGGCCAGAGAAGAGAGATGGTGGTGGTTCAAGATGCAAAACCCAATTACTGAGAAGCAACTGAAGGAATTACTGAGATTTATCCGGAGAAAAGAAGATGTTTTGGGCAAAATTTAAATGCAGCTAAGTTGACAATCTGTGGGCCAATTAATTATATTGACTCTGTTCAAACGTTATGGAAAGGTAAGGATGTTATACCTATTATTAAATATTTAATTGGTCAAGGCATTTACAACCAATTAGATATTAAGGTTGGTTTCCAGGAACATGAGAATGATAACTGAACCAAGTGAAATCAAAATACATTCGGCTCAGGAAAGAAAATCTACCACAGATATTTGAGACACAGATGTGACCATGCAAATGACATCAATGCATCCACTGGAGGCATAAAGATATTAGTGAACTGAAAAGTGTACACCATATATAAAGTGAGTAGCAGTATTGAAAGTCCAATGTTTCTAAAGAAACCATATATTTAAGCATTTATTTATAATCCATTCTTGGACATTGAGGTACTTGGTTATATATACATATATGGTTATATATGGACAATGGTTATATATACGTATATACATATATACACACATGCATACATATATGTATATATATACACATATGTGTGTGTGTATATATATAAATGGCTATCTTAATTCCACAAATATGAAATACTGTTCAGGGTGCAATTACGAGAAAGAAATGACCAATTAAATAATTCCACTTTCTTCCTAACATGTGAAAGTAAGAAGATGTTAGTATTATAGGACAAAGCCTTTCATTTTTAAAAAGTAACTGTTTCATGATCAGGAAAGTTTGAACATGTACAAAAATAAGGTGACAACCTCTCATGAAAAAGAAATGCAAGCTTTGAATTTTAGTGTTATGTTTACAGAAGATCTCTCAAGAAGAGATGTGGAAGGTATTATTCATTGCAGGAAAGCAGATGGTCTAATAAGATGGACTGAAGTATCATATTTTCTCTTTGAGGTGATTTATATTTAAATGAGTTCTCCATAATCCTTTAAACTGAAGAGGAAATTGCTTATCAATGTCTTTGCTACAGAGGTCATTTTACATAACAACAAATTTCACAGAAGTTCCTCCAAGGAAAATATTGATTTAAGGAACATCACAGGATACTTTGGTTCCAGAAATGCTTTAGATTACTGCCACAGACAACACGTGACAAACTTCCTAAAGCCTACATTTCTCTAGTAAGAAGTGTAGGCAGTGTATATTTGCTCAGTAGAAAACACACTTAAAATAGAAATTTTTAATAAACATGACTCTATTTCCTCTCTCATTTGTCATCCATATGAACTCAAAACAAGTCAAGGAGACTCTACCATGTGCTAGGTAGATAACTGGCAGAAACATGGCAGGAAATGCTCATTTGCCTGGATATGTCTGTGTCACCACCAATCCCAGGTGTCTCCCCCTGGAGCCTTTACCCAGTGTGTGACTGTGAGACAGAACTTCCGTAGGATGCCTTGTCATTTCTCACAGTGTGAGGCACAGTCACTGTGCTCATTTGAGTGAGCCTCGGGCAGAGGTGGGAGGCATTTGAACCCTAGTTTATTATTACCTTTCATAGGCCCTGTGTGCCTCATCACAGAAAGTCTGCTTTGTCCTCAGCCCTAAACACAGTCAACAGAAGGCTGGCTCCTCTGTGTCATAGCTCAGGGCCCACATTCTAGCAGGTTCTCCCTAGGGAGGACTTCCCAGGTAGCCTCATGGTGGTGCAATCCTGGGACAAGTTCCTGGTAGCAGCTGAGATTGACACTACAAATGGGAAAGGAGAGTGGACTTACCCACAAGACCTGGGCTGGAGACCAGGTCTATCATTAACTGGTTATGTGGCCATGGAATAATCTGTTTGCTTCCTTAACTTTTGTTTTCTCTCGGGAAAGTGAGGTGGCTAGAGTGCAGCAATGGCTTTCAAAACTGTATTATTTATTTTTTAAGTGAAAGTTTTTACAAATGAGGTTGTGTGTTGAATCCCAATAGATAAAACATATGGAGGTGACTCTACCCAGCTGGGAGCAAAGGCTGGACTGGAGGGACACAAGTTCATCTACTTCCTGTGCTCTCTAACCTCCTCTCATCTCTAAGAAGCCTCAGAGCATCTAAGGCTGCACAGCAAAATGTCAGCCTGGGTACTGGGTCACCTCCAGATTTATCCCAGTTCTCATATTCTGTGATTCTAAACAATATCTGTAGACACAGGAAAAGGGCATTAGAATTGTATGAGAAGACAAGTAGAAATTAAGGTCAGGGTTGATAATTCAGAGGAGACATGATATAGTAAAACATGTAATCAGTGACTTCGCTGGGGGTGGCCAGGGACACAGGGACATTGTGGGTGGTGAAATTCTAAACTGGGTCCTAAAATTTTGCAGGGTTGCAGTGATGGAAGTTGAGCTTCATAATTATGGTTGTGAAATCTGTTAAATCTTGCTGCAGTTAATTTAATTACATAGAATTTTATTTGTAGCCTGATAGCATTATTTCATTAATTGACTTTATTTTCTTAAAGATTATTTGATATTGAGATATCAACTTCTAATTAAGATCCAACTATTACTTATTAACATCAACTTACATTTTTACTTTTCCTTTTGTTAATATATAAATTTTAAACCAATTAGGCACATGTTCTCTGAAAAGTGAAAGACCATATCCCACTGTTGCAACCATGCCCTTATAGACTTTACGGTGGATCTGTATTAAACTCTATTAAGTCCTGCCAGTGCCTCTGGCTCTATCTGTCTCTGTGATTGACAGTGTCTCTGGTTTCATTCTGACACATCTGTGCCCACACTCTGTTCACTTACCTGCCTCTGCCTTCTGCTGCTTTTCTATCTTCTCCAGGCGCCCTAGTAGGGAGTCAATTTTAGTTTTGATCTGCGTTAACTCTTTCTTGATTGTTTGTAACTCATCTGATTTCACTGGAAAGGGGAAAAGGGACAGAAAACAGAAATTCAAAGGTACCACACTTGGCATACATCTCGCAGTCACCCTGTGCTTTCTCCAGATGGTGTCAAACCTCCAATGGTACTTTTCAAGTCTTATCAGATCCTCATTACCTTCAGCTTATTCTAGAATACCAGTAACTTGATTATAAGTAGTGTCTCTGTGTGATATAAGCACCGACGTTTATGCAAATAGATAGAGGGATCTAGAAATATTTCTAAAAAGATTTTATTATTTTTTTTTAGAGAGAGGAGAAGGGAGGGTGAAAGAGAGGGAGAGAAACATCCATGCGTGAACACTGATGTGTGGTTGCCTCCCACGTTCCCCCAAATGGGGACCCGGCCCACAACCCAGGCATGTGCCCTGACTGGGAATCAAATTGGTGAACCTTTCAGTTCACAGGCCAGTACTCAACCCACTGAGCCATACCAGCCAGGGTGGAATCTAGAAACATTTTATAAAATAACTTTGTTAATTCAGTTCTGGCCAATAGTTGAGTAATTAAAATGGACTCAGATTGAGGGAGGATTAAAGCATGACAAGCGTACTAGTGCTACTTTTAGAACCATGCTGAAATGTGTATTTTAGTAGTTAGTGATCTTTTTAATTCAGTTCTTTGCTGATTGATTGAAGTCAAGATACCACATTTATCTTCTAAAGTGTGTTAGATGCTAGAGAAGTTTCTCCAGGTCACAGAACCCTTGCTACTTGACCTCTTAAAATCAAACAAAGATACAAAAAAAAAAAAAAACAAGGTAGTGGGTTTTGCCTATGTTTCTTTTATCCCTGATGCTAGAGGGAAAGAAAATTCACTGAAGTTCCCATTAATATTTTTGCAGTAATGGTTCCCATTCCAGGCTTTTGCTGTTTACTGTGGTTTCAAAGATAAAAAAAAATGGTACCAACAGAAGATTGACAATTTTTCATTTTGCCAAGTAAGAACGTAAAATAACAATCTTAGCAAACATTCTACTATCAGTCTGTAATCATAAAGAAAAGGGTTTAAGAAAAGGACAATTTCATATTTACCAAACACTCTATTAAATGAAATATGTTAATGTTTATAAAAAATTTACTGCACCATCCTTATTTTCTCACTTTGATGAGAACCTTTGGAAATGTTGTCATGAACCCACAATAACTAGATCATAAAGATCTTAAACTTGTCATTAAGGACCAGCTACACCTTCCTGTGAGCACTTATTAGATGGGTTTTGGGATGTCTGTGACTCAGCAGAGAGCTGTGCTCAAGGTCTGGGGCACAGATCTTGATGTCAGCAACTACTCTTCTCTGTCACTTTTCCTTTCAATTTTATAAAGATCTCAGCTTGTATATTCTCCAGAAATTTTGAAAGAAATTGAGTGTTTAGCTTGATTCTTTAGTCTTCAGGAAATTTATTATAAATAACAAAAACTAAGTGCAATCTTTATTTGCTTGAAATAGAGTTATTTGTCAACTAAGATACAACATAAAACATACATGATAAATTATGCATTAACATAAGCTAATTGCTCAAAGGAAGAACAGTTTTTTCCAATATAAAAATAACACATCCTTTTCTGTTATAAAATCACAAATTTTTCATAAAAACAACTTCACTTGTAAAGTAGTTTACAAAATAGAAACTGCAAGAATCAGAGGCCCCATGGAGTATTACTATTTTAGAAAACCCAGCCTAAAGTAGAACATAGTTTAAAGCAGAGAATTGCTCCTTAGATAAATTATTTCAGATATAAAAGTGTCATTGTTGAATTGTAGCTAAATTTGAAAAACATCATCTGTTAGAATTGCAAACTGATTCTTCTTTGAAGAATTATTTCCATTCCCTCTGATGAAAGAACATCATGTAGTTTTACTTAAATCTATCAAATTTAATAGAAGATATTTTATCTTATGGCATTAGCTTTCAGTGCAGGAGAAATGAGGCTATGGTTGGAAAGTAACAGACTAGATTTCTTAGTAAGTGGAGCCACTCCTCAGCCCAGGACTAATTTTAGTTTATTTCCTTAAAAAACATAAACAAATAAACCACAAATGTCCAGTTTTATAGAAACTACATTAAAAACCAATGAGAAATCTGGACTAACCAAGTAAGAACTTCTAAGTGTGCAGGGATTTAAGGTTTCCTTTGTATAGACTCATGTCCACCACTATAGGAACACTTTTGATCAAAGCCTGATCACTATGAATTTGAAGTCTAATTAGTTAATACTCTTTGAGCTTAGAGACAACAAGGATGTAACCACACAGGTTTTGTCTCTCTGTCCTGGCCCTTACCACGGCATGGTGAATTGGTCTGCAGCGCTGTGTAGGTTTCCTGCTTCCTTTCTTGGAATGACTAGCAGCTAGAGCTCAAATAGCCTGGAGGGGTTTGCTCTTGTGCCTGGATTCCAGAAGGGATCCCTAGGATGAACCATCTCTGTGTCTCTGCACTTTTTCTCTAACTCTTCTCTGCCTTTTTTCTACTTTTTTTGACCCCTGTTAACAATTTCTCTACTGCTTGGTGGATGACAGTAATTCCCCATTGGTTTTTACCTACTCCATTGAAATTAATGTATACTTTATGACACACTTCTGAGCTTAGAATTTTAAAAAAATGTTTGCAAATTTGATTTCTGATATAAAAAAAAAAAAGTCAGTGTAAAATTCAGATGAGTCTTAGGTCCAAAGCATCCCTGTCCATTTTTTTTTCTTTTCTTATTTCTCGTGCATTTTAATTGCACTCATCATTGGGCTTCTGCTTTCCCTCTGCCAAGCCTCTTGTATGGGGCCCTCAGATAATAAGTACATGTGATTAAGCCTTTTCTGCTGAAAATTCCAAATGTCCAAAATTTTATAGGAAAAATACCAGAAACACTCACATGTGCACAAATCTAACTCTCTAAACTAGTATTCACAGTCTGCTCCAAAGGGTAATCCCAGGTATGTATTCCATTTCCTTCAAAGCAAACTCTCCACTTGAGCAGAAAAGTTAGTGCTACCCAATTAGTGTGTGGAACTTCATAGATTCTACTACACATCTATGTCCTTAGGGAAATCACTTGTAACAGCTCAGATTTTGGTTTATTATCTACAAATTCCATTCTAGTTTTAAGAACTTACTGAGATAATGCACATAAAGCAATTAGCACCATGCCCACAATATTATCAGTGCCAATAAGTGGTAGAAGCAGAAAATATTTTTTAATTATTATATTTATTTTTTATTTTCAATATATTTTATTGATTATGCTGTTACAGTTGTCTCATTGTTTTCTCCTCTTTATTCCCCTCCACCCTGTACCTGTCTCCCGTCATCATTCCCCACTTTAGTTCATGTCCATGGGTCATACATATAAGTTCTCTGACTTCTCCATTTCCCACACTATTCTTAACCTCCCCATCTATTTTGTACCTACCATTTATGTTTCTTATTCCCTGTACCTTTTCCCTCCTCCTTTCCTTCCCCCTCTCCACCAATAACCCTCCATGTGATCTCTATTTCTGTGAATATGTTCCTGTTTTAGTTGTTTGCTTAATTCATTTTTTTTTTGTTGTTGTTCTTTTAGGTTCGGTTGCTGATAGTTGTAAGTTTGTTGTCACTTTACTGTTTATAGTTTTGATCATCTTCTTTTTCTTATTTAAGTCCTTTTTTTGCATAATTTTTTAAGTTTTATTTTAACCATTGTTCAAGTACAGTTTTCTCCCCTTTACTCCCAATCCAGCCCACCCACCTCCCTCCCAACCTCCCTGCCATTACCACCTTCCCTCTAGTTTTTATCCATGTGTCTTTTAACTTTGTTCCTGTAAACCCTTCCCCTTTTCCCCTGAAACTCCCTCTTCTCTCTCCTCTGGTCACTTTCTGCCTGTCCTCTATTACAGTGTTTTTAACTATATTTTGCTTGTTTCATTGTTTTGTTGTTTAGGTTCCTGTTAAAGGTGAGATCATATGGTAATTATCTTTCACTGCCTGGCTTATTTTGCTTAGCATAATGCTTTCCAGTTGCATCCATGAAGTTGCAAAGGGTAGGAGCTCCTTCTTTCTTTCTGCTGCATAGAATTCCATTGTGTAAATGTACCATAGTTTTTTGATCCATTCATTTACTGATGGGCATCTAGGTTGCTTCAATATTTCATATAATAAAGGCTTAGTGATGATGAACTTCTTTAACTTGACCTTATCTGGGAAGTACTTTGTCTGCCCTTTCCACTCTAAATGATAGCTTTGCTGGATAGAGTCATCTTGGATGTAGGTCTTAGCCTTTTATGACTTCGAATACTTCTTCCCAGCCCCTTCTGGCCTGCAAGGTTTCTTTTGAGAAATCAGCTGATAGTCTTATGGGAGCTCCTCTGTAGGTAAGTGTCTCCTTTTCTCTTGCTGCTTTTAAGATTCTCTCTTTATCTTTAGTCTTGGCTAACATAATTATCATGTGCCTTGGTGTGTGCTTCCTTGGGTCCAACTTCTTTGGGACTCTCTGAGCTTCCTGGACTACCTGGAAGTCTATTTCCTATGCCAGATTGGGAAAGTTCTCCTTCATTTTTTTCAATTTCAGCTCTTGCTCTTCTCCTTCTGGAACTCCTATGATTTAGATGTTGGAATGTTTAAAGTGGTCCTGGAGGTTCCTAAACCTCTCCTCATTTTCTTTTTTGAATTCTTGTTTCTTCATTCTGTTCTGGTTGAATGATTATTTCTTCCTTCCACTCTAAATTGTTGATTTGGTTCCCATTTCCTTCCCTTAACTGTTAGATCCCTTTATTTCACTTTTCATAGTCCTCACTTTTTTCTCTATTTTGTGACTATACTCAACCAACTCTGTTGAGCATCTTGACTCCAGTGTTTTGAACTCTGCCTCTGAGAAGCTGGACATCTCTTCATCTCTTAGTTGTATTTTTTTCTGGAGCTTTGATCTGTTCTTTCATTTGGGCCATATTTTTTGTCTTGGTGTGCCTATTATTTAGAATGGGGCAGAACATTAGGTATTCCCCAGGGCAGTGTAACCCACTTCACTGTGCTGTGGTGCTGCATGCATGTGGGGGAGGGGGTCTAAGAGGGAACAATGCTGCTTGTTCAGTTTTCTGATGACTTTTAGTCACTTCCTCCACTACCCACAAGCAAATTGGGCCCTTCTGATGGTGATTCCCAAGTGGGTGGGTTTGTGTACATTCTAGGACCCTGTGAGTTTCTCCAAGGAACTCTCCTGTGAGGATGGGAGTTTCTCCTGCTGCCTCAAACTCCACAGGTTTTTTCAGTCAGAGGTTTTGAGGCTTTATTTCCCCAAACTGGAACCCTGGATTGTGCAGTCTGTTTTGCTCTCCAGTTGTTCCTCTGGGTTTGTACACAAATTTGGGACTGCCTACTCCACCAGCTGCCACCTGGCCTCCAGTACTCTAGCCTGGTTGCCTGTCTCTGCCTCTCCTAGTGGTTTGAATGAACGTTGCTTCTTTAACTTCTTGTTTGTTGGACTTTCATACAATTAGGTTTTCTGGCAGGTCTGGTTATTTTCTGTTTTTAATTTGTTGTTGTCCTTCTTTTAGTTATGTGAGCAGGCAAAGTGTATACCTATACCTCCATCTTGACCAGAAGTCTCCCGCTCCATTCTTAGTAGGACTTAGCTCAGCATCTTGAACACAGAAAAGACTTAGCAAATACCACACAATCTGTAGGTATGTGAATATAGCTATAGTCACTGCATGCCAATTTCAAGCAGACCAACAAAAGTGATTAAAAGCTTTGTGTATGTGCTGGGCAGTAAATTGGAGCTGACTATGTAATATGAAGTTAGATAAGCAAACACGAAATGCAGAAAGAAACTTAGTGTGGAAATATTCTTTTCCATTATCATAAACACTATGACAAAAGAGTAAGAAAAGAACACCTGCTTTTGGCAAACACCATTACACATTTTTTCCCAATTTTACCTCAACTATTGAAAATCCATACTTCTGGTATTTAAAGACACATCACATTGACTAGAACACCTTTTTTCAATGTACATCAAAATTAATTTAAATTAAATCTTGATAGCATTAGATATTGAGAGCAAGGAGTATTTCTCTTACTAAGAATAATACTGAATACTTTTAATTGATTTGCTGTTGTACAATTGTTGTGTAACAGTCCCCTGATGTAGACAAGTGGGGAGATTAGGCAATTAGACATAATTATTAAAGATTATTAATTTTTCAATTTAAAAATTATGAGTGTGAGGATCTGAGAATACTGTTTTACTTCTCAGTTGGCTCCCAATCTTTTCCCCTTGCCTACTCCTCTACAGCTCTGGTCACACTGCTCATAACTCCTTTTCTGTGTCATGTTTTCAGCATCCAAACTTTTGTTTCTGTGTTTTTTATTGGTCTGCTCCACTCTCTCATTCTTTCTAGTACATGCACTTTAATTCTTAAACATTCAGCTCAAATGTTACCTTGGCTTTGAAGTCTCCCTCCATGCTTGGTCCTCTTCTTCACCATACTCCACCCCACCCATACTCCTTTCAGATGACACTTTGAATGACCATTTCTTTGAAGGTCTTTCTCTGACAGAGGTGACAACACCAGTCTTTTCTACATGCTGGGGTAGACAGTATAAGGTTACCATGCAGCTGATTCTACACAGTTGTTCTGCACTTGCTGGAAAAAGGCTCCTTAGGGAACATTTCCATAGTAAGAAGGTATTTCTATTTGTTACAAAGGCTGAAGCTTGCCATTGGCATTTGTATGTGGAGATCAGGAATGTAAGTGCCCTGTTAAGCCAAAAACACTCTTACTCAGTGAAGAGTTGCTATGGCCAATGGGCCATTAATGTTTCTATTGATAAACTTTGTCTTAAAAGTGACCACATGGCAAAGAAACCACAGACATTTGATATTTCTGTTTGAAATTAAGTTAATATTACCATGGTAGAAAAAATGTTCTGTAAACCTATAAGGCAATTCAACATTCAATTTTCCACAGCAAAAACCAAATTCAAGAACATTCTTTGCTTTTGACAATAATCTGAAAGCATATCACACTGGTTAGGGTTTACTTCTGAAACCATTTTCTTTTATTACTCAGACTCAGAAAGGGAATTCTTATTTATCTACTCACAGAGCAGATTGATAAATGGGTAGATAAGTACATAACGATCTGTAAATCTATTTAATTTGCTATTTAGGTTATAGTAGCTAAGTCAAATTCTCAGTCACATTCTGAACAAACTAATCTTTTGTCAGCGTACCAAACCATTAGTGCTTTCTTGCTTCCTGAACTACTTTTTTGGACATTTTCATGTGAAAATGAAGTATTTCAGCAGTGATTCTGCCTTGGCATTTCTGATAGTACTGAAAGGTAAAGGGCAGTGTTCTGCAGTAGCCATAGCATATAATATAAGAAGTAAGAGGTCCAGGTTGCAGTCTTAGCTCTACGATTTACTAGCCATGTGACCTTTCTGTGTTTACTTATCAATAAATTGGGATAACAGTGTTTGCCTTACATGTCATAAAGGGTTGAGATGCAGAGTAACCACAGAGTCCCTGCAAGGGCCTCCCAAGCTGCACTAAATCTTGCCTCCTTCTATCTCTTTGCACTAATTATTAGCTACACTTTCCTCCCTGGCTCTGCTGCATCTCACTGGCTCCTTCACTGTTTCCTGACTATGCCAATTTAATATGTCTGTTCATCACTCTCTCTGCCCAGAATGCTCTGCTCTGATAGCTCCAGAGCACTCTCATACCATGAACTTTCCTGTGGTCTCTGCTCACATATCAACAGGTGCAAGAGGTTGTCACAGTCTCTCCTATGATGTAGAGTTCTCCCAACTTTCTCTGTTGCTTTATTATACTTTATTCTTGGACATAGTGATGATCTACCCTACACTACCTCATGTTTTAATTTGTTTGCTTATTGTCTGTCTCTTCTTTGCTAGAATGTAATCTCAAAGAAGGCAGGATATTTTCCTTTCCTTTCCTTAGGAACAATATCCTAATAACAAATTAGAATTTTTCCTGAATCAGTCTATGTAAAAATTTAAAAGTGTGTTTAGTTAGACATTTTGTGTCTTACTTTTTAATAATGTAAAATTATGTAAATATCATTTTATTTTTATGACATTAAATATGTTTTCAGGCACATAACTCTCAAAATAATTTTAGAATAGCATGGCAAGATGCTTTTAAAATCTCTCTTATGTAGTTTGCCTATATTAATTATCCTAATGCATTTTCAGATACTCATACCTGCACTAATTTGGCATATTGTTTCTATGAAAAGTAACATGTATTTTATTCAGAAGTGAAATAATTTATTCACTAAAATTGGTATGTTCTATTTCAGGACTTTAATATGTCATAAGCTAAGTTAGTCAACACCTCATTATTTCCTCAGATAAAACAATTTTCAAATTGATCCTGAGTTATCATCAGTAATATTTGTATCTATTTGCTCCCCTTTCCCATGTATTGTGATAGGAAGCAGATACCATTTATCATTCATTTTATATTTCTCTAGTACTTTATACACAGCAGATATTTCATAATTGTTTGGTTAACTATTGAATATAGGCATTCATGCAATGATATTTATCTCCACCCTTCTTTAAAAAAAATAAAGTAGATTACTTACATTTGGAGCCTGATGAAGAGGACCCACTGATGGTAGATCTCGATCCCCCTTTCATGGAAAAGACTCCTTTTCCCCGGCGTGTTGTTGTGACAGCTATCCTGGGGCGCTTCAGTGGGATGACTGCACGGGGAGGTGGAGGAACATGGCCATGGTAATCGAATAACCTGCACCAAACATAGATGTAATAAGATATGCTTATGCCTCAGTATTTCATCAAATATGGGAAATGATTAAGAGAATGGCCTTGTGGAAAATTTTAATAAATGTTTTGGTTATTGGTGTTCTTTAATATTTAGAAATGGTTAATTTTTCAAAAGAAATAAAAATATAGCCTATACTTTGTGGACATTAGTATCTTACTCACCAATATGAGACCATTTATCATATATGAAAGGCCATATACACACCATGTGATTTATTCAGATTATACTGATCTTATATCAGCATAATTTGTTTTCTTGGTTTCACCAATTTACCCTTCTTAGGAACAGAAATCTTCCATTTACATATCAGACACCTAGCAGCACGCTAGTGTGAAAAAGAGGAAAAGATCATGGAAAATCAGAAACAAAGAAAAGTTTTGTCCAATCAGCAAATAGCTTAGGAACTTCCATTCAGGATGGTGGTATATATAAACACAGCTCATCTCCATGCACAACCACATCAGAATTGCAACTGAAATACAGAAGAACCATCATTCAGAGCCATCACAGGTCAAGTTGACAACTACAGAATCGATGAAATCACATCCATTCAGAATGGTAGCAAGGAGGTGGAAACATGGAATGGGCAAGTCCTACATCTACATGTGGTGGGTAAAAATTCAGGAGGGATATTTAGGTAGTGAAGAGTCCCAGCCACACACCAGGTCCCCTGGCCAAGGGTTCCAGTGCCAGGGAGATAAATCCACATATTTTCTGGCTGCAAAATCCATTGAGGATTGTGTCGGTGAAGGAAAATACTGGATTTTCACACAGTTGTTCTTAAAGAACATACAAATGGACCTTTTCCCTCTGAGTTCTAGCACCAGGGTAGCAGCCTGCAAAGCACAGGTGGCATGTGTGGAGGAATTGAAGTGTCTGGCATTGGGGTAAGAGCTGGGGGACAGCTTTTTCCCAGACAGAGAGGTAGGCAGAGGCCATTGTCCTTTTTCTGAGCCTTCCCCCCTGAGATATAGAGCCAGCAGGGAGTACCATATTTGAGACTTGTAGAATAAGTGGAGGCAGCCTGGCTTCCTCACTCAGGTGTCTGGGTAGCTAAGGAAAACAATGTTCCCATAGCCTTAGAGGGGCCTAATAACTACTATTCTCATAGTCTTGAGACTGGGTCCAATAAACTGTCCCCATAACATGAAGTGGGCTTGCATGCACAGAATTATGTTATGTTATATAATTTCTGGCATCTTGCCAGCTTTATTCCCCTCTAATCCTGAAACAGGTAGGGACTCCCTGCTGGGGGCAATGATAATGAGAGACATACAAGGGGACAGGTGCCATGCTGGGGAGCAGGGGCTATGACATGAAACATGCAGATAGACATGCAGCTTGCAGTGTGTATGGCTCACCCACCCATGAATAAGGGCATATCAGACATCCCAATGGCTCCATGGATATTTTCCATCTGCATGAATACCATGAACCTGCTTGGCCTTGGAGGGTCACAACACAAGATTCTATTGACCTGGCTAACACTCTTTGCCCTACCCTGGAGATCCCCTGAGACTCTGTCCCACCCAAATTATGAGCCCACTTAAACTGTTAACAGTGACTTTTCCATTTGAATGGCTGGTCTTGACTTATGCTTCACAACTTCCTAAACCCTGTCAAACAAGCAGCAGCTGGTCTCAATAAGCCCTCAGTACCTGTACCTCTTGCTAAGTGGCCCCAATCTGGCACTAGCAGAAGCCAGCCTAGACTGACACCTTGACTTCTTTTGGGAACCTTCAAGCCCAGTACAATTAGTAGTTATCTCAGATTGTTTTGAAGCTCATGTAGGGCAGCCCTAGGTAGAACAAAAGTGGGAGTGGACCTTGGTCTGCACCACCTGGGAAAACCCAGAACCTGGACACCCAGTAGACAGCTACAGACCATGTCAGAGCACCACCACCATGCCCCTAAACAGCTGATTCTCCATGGAGGGCAGAGATTTGTGGTCAGTGGTCATAGCAAGTCCTTGAACCTGACAAGCTTGGGTAAATCCATTCCATTGACCTTCCAACAATAATCAAGTCTCAACTATAAGAGGAGGTGTATTCAACCCACACAAAACAATCACCTCAAGTTCCCAGCTTGAGTGATAGGGGACGCTGTGCTACTAGATCCTACAGGACAACTACTATATTAGGCCATGCTACCAAGACAGGGAGTCATAGAAACTCTACCTAATACATAGAAACAAACACAGGAAGGCTGCCAAAATCAGGAAACAAAGAAACAAAACTCCAGAAAAAGAATAAAACAAAATGAGTAAAAGCAGTCTAGCAGATGCAGAGTTCAAAACACTAGTTATAAGGATGCTCAAGGAACTTAGTGAGGACCTCAACAGCTTAAAAAAGATCTAGTCAGAAGCAAAGGATACACTAATTAAAATGAACAATTTACAGGGAAACAGTGGTAGAGTGGATGAAGCAGAGAATCAAGTCAGTGATTTCAAAATAAGGAAGCAAAAAACAATTAATCAGAAGAGCAAGAAGAAAAGAGAATCCCCACCAAATAATACCATAATGTAAGCAGCCTCTGGGACAACTTCAAGCATTCCAACATACTCATCATAGTGGTGCCAGAAGAAGAAGAGAAAGAGCAAGAATTTGGAAATCTATTTGGAAAAAATAAGAAAGAAAAATTCCTTAATTTGTTGAAGGAAATAGACATTCAAGTCCAGGAAGCACAGAGAGTCCCAAACAAGATGGATGCAAGGAGGCCCTCACATATCACAGATATATGTGAGACATATCATAAGACATATCATAATTAGAAAGCCAAAGGTTAAAGAAAAAAAAAAGAGAATCTTAAAAGCACCGAGAGAAAAGAAGCTAGTTTTCTACAGGGGAACTCAAATAAGACTGTCAGCTGATTTATCAAAAGAAACTTTGCCGGGTAGAAGGGGTTGGCAAGAAATATTCAAAGTCATGAAAACTGTGGACCTACAGCCAAGATTGCTCTACACAGCAAAGCTATCATTTAGAATTGAAGGGCAGATAA
The DNA here is from genome assembly GCA_004024845.1 of Tonatia bakeri. NCBI lineage: Eukaryota > Metazoa > Chordata > Mammalia > Chiroptera > Phyllostomidae > Tonatia > Tonatia bakeri. The sequence goes on along the minus strand of PVIA01001656.1, from coordinate 153,101 downwards.
AGAGCTTCCCAGACAAGAAAAAGCTAAAGGAATTCATGATCACTAAACCATTATTATATGAAATGTTAAGGGGACTTATTTAAGAAAATGTAGATCAAAATCATGAACCATAAAATGATAATAAATGCATGTGTATCAACAATTGAATCTAAAAAACAAACTAAGGAAACAAGAAGAACAGAGGTAGAATCATGGATACAGAGAGCATTTCAGTTGTTGATAGATGGGAAAGGGTGTGGGGGAATGGCCAAAGAGGTGAGAGGATTAAGAAATATAAATAGGTAGTTAAAGAATAGCCATGGGGATGTAAAGTACAGAATAAGAAATGGAGTAGACAAAGAACTCATATGCATGACCTATGGACAGGAACAATTGTGTGGAGATTGCCTGAGGGAGTGGGAAGTACTGGGTGGAGCAGAGCAAAGAGGGAAAAATTGGGAAAACTATAATAGCATAGTCAATAAAATATAATTAAACAAGGAAAATAGCTCAGAAGGAAAGAAAATGAGAAGTAAGATGAGCTTAAAGAAAACAGCTGTGAGAGATGAATCAATAAAATGTGTACCTCTCTCTAGGCCCAGGGTGTCAAACTCATTTTCACCAGGGACCACATTAGCCTTGTGGTTATCTTCAAAGGGCCAAAATAATTTTAGGACCGTATAAATGTAACTAACTACTCCTTAACTGTCAAGGAGTTGAAATTACATTTGGCCCTTTGAAGACAATTGAAAGGCTGATGTGGCTCCCGGTGAAAACGAGTTTGACACATCTGCTCTAGGCATTTTTAAGAGAGGGAGTGCTCTCCTGTAGAAAAAAAGGGACTGAGTTTGACTGGAATAATCTAGCATGAGACAAAACTGTTGACTGAAGTACTTGTGGGAATATTCATACGGAAATCTTTTTATTAGTCTGACGATCTATTAGATGTGCTAATGGAGACTTAGAGATATTTGTATGGTTGGTTATTGAAAATTTTTCTAATAAGTAAATATACCACTAAAACTCTTAGAATATTTTGTTAAATAGTGAAAAATGATATGTACTGCAATTAAAAACATTCCATTAAATAATGAAAGGAATAAAAGTATGTATTTACTCATTTGTATAAATATGCAATTCATAGATTCAAAAGCTTCTGATTATTTATATTGTATACACAAGTTTTGTATGATTTAGTACATTTGAGAAGTATAAAAATTCAGAGGAAAATATAAGGACACATTTACTCATTTATTCAAAACTATATGCCCATGAAGCACATGTGTTATTATGTTATGCATTATACATAAAATAGTGTTATCACTTTAGAATGATGATTGTTACATATTTACTGTAACACTGTTATGCAGGTTATATTCTCATAATTTCTTTAAAATAATCAATAGAAATAATCCAGTATAAAAGTTAGAAATGAGAAAACTAAAATAGGAAGAGAAATGTTAAGAACATTTTATGATAAGTTTTTACATAAAATTACATATTTACATTTACAGATAAAAATGGAATAATTGTTTTTGGAAAATAAGATATAAAATACAACAACAATTGAGATAGGCAGGTTTTCAAATATTCATTCATTCAGTTGTGGGAAAAGAAAGCATAAGCAATATTTAAAACAGAACTTAGTGTGAGGGATGTATACCACATGAAGACTAAAATGTTCAAAAACACTTTGGAAACATACTATGGAAAAAACTAAAGATATCTAGAAAGGAAGACATGAAATGAGAGAATTCAAGGGAGGTGCCATCCTCTGCCAATTAGCTAAAACCATTAGAGCCAAAGAACTGCTCTCAAAGAAGAGGTGTGGGTATCCCCACACACAGCCCACTTCTCAGTGTGGGCAGGATGGCTGACAAAGATTATGAACACCATCCCTCCATAGGGGCTGGAGAATCAAAAGGGTCAACTAAGCCTACTCCTCATTTCTGCCATGACCAAGGTCTACATTACTTATTTACATGTTGAAGTTGCAGAACACCTTAAGTCAGTCAACCTAAGCATGAAGGCAGCTGAAACACCCAAAGCTATTGAGGGAGAAGAAAATAACGGCAATTGACTCATCTCTTCTAGGATAGGCATTGGTGCTGAGATGAAAGACAAGCTCTTTCAGAGGATCATCCTGCTAGGCCTTGAAAGCGCAGTCTAGCAGGTTCATTAAATAAACTAATCTATAAGTTTGATAAAGAAAATATCTAGAGTACAACTAAAATAGGTAATTGTGTAAGAATGCTATAATGAAAATTGAGGCCAAATAAAGCCACTGTATTCATCGCTACTCCAGTTACAACCCAATCAAATGATATGTTATAGGTAACAGAAATGTCTAGCAACATTTCTTCTCCTTCCCCAGTCAAGGATCACAAAGTCTCCAATTTTGGCCAGTTCTGATCCTATGCTGAGAAAAGACAGCTGCATTTGTGACATATTTTTGTATGTAACACTCATAGTGATATTCTCAGTATGTGTTATATCCTTTGTTCGTAAATCATATAGAGCATAGCCCCATTCACTGAAAATTTTGGTGAGTTGTTTCAAAAGTGGATGACTCCCTCTCAACAAGGAACCAGGTGCAGTTTTACCAATTCTTTTTGCCACTCTGATGGGATGATACAAAGCATCAGAACTTAACTTTTTAGTAGTGATATGTAATTTACAAAAAACCCAAAACAGCCAAATAAATGTATGGGCACTTCACAGAAAGACATAATTTTCAATTTTACAAAATTTAATGGCATTGGGGAGTTTCACTGGACATACTTGAATTGACCAAAAATAAAAGGAAGGAAGACAGGGTACTACCCTAATGCATAAAATCATAGCATGGTAAAAATGGTAAGGGGGACTGAAATGGTATGTGGGGATTCTTCTATTGTACATGCAGGGGGAAGAAGGTGAAAGACAGGAACTTTAAACTTTAAATTTTCCTACTTTCTCTTATTTATTTCCACTCTTAGAATTATGTAGATTTCCCCTCATTTTCTTTAATGGTCATTCATTTTCCCCAATATTGCTTAGTCAGAATACTGTTTTTCCCCTGTATATACTGGTCAAATAGATAATGATTTGTAATAAAGCCAAACACATAAGTTTTCCTTCTCCAATGTCTATTTTAAAATAAAAACTGTAAAAACCTAAAAGTACTCTTTTTCCCCTAATATTTACTGATCAAATAAATAATGGTTTACAATAAAGCCAAACATAATTTTTCCTTCCCCAAGGTCTATTTTTAAATAACTCTAAAGACATCCTCTCAAGCATTAAATAAATAAATGTAGTTATTTTTCAATAAAAGCAACCCTTGGAGGAAATTTGGGGATTTAAGTTGTTCTTTTTCATAAATATATCTACTTTTCATGTGCCCATTTCTTGTTTGGAATTTTGTTTGCTTTAATAATATTAGAAACATGTAGTTTTTATTATATAGCAAAAGTGAAAACTGGTAAATAACTTTAATATTAACTTACTTGATAAAATAAACATAACGTCTCTGGAAAAAATAAGGACATCAGCTATAAGAAATAGCTGTGTTTTGGACAAAGGCAACTTAATGACTTGTTGACATAAAATGAATAAAATTTTGATTTTTTATTAAAAACTTGTTATTAGTAAACTTTAACAATAATAAAGTGACATTTTAGGAAAAGTACATGAAAAATAAAAACAACTCCCAGTCTCACACTGTAAAAGAACTACTAGTATGCTCTAATCTTTTTTTCCACAAGTATCCATGTTTTTCACATAATTAAAAATATAATATATATACAGTCATGTTTTCTGGCTAATTCTCTTTGGTCTATATTAAAAACATTCCCAAATCTGCTCAATGGTCTTCCTAAGATTATTTTAATTGCTGTGATGCATTTTCTCAGGTAGATATACCACATCCTAATAAATGGGAGGGAAGTTGGGAGGGAGGGGTAGGTGGGCTAGATTGGGAGTAAAGGGGAGAAAACTGTACTTGAACAATGATTAAAATAAAATTAAAAAAACGAAAACAAAACAACAAAAAATCATTGCTTGGTGGACTTTTAACCAAAAGCTTATTTTTCACTGTCAGCTAATGCAATTTTAAAATTCCAGAAAAAAATTTGAAAATGCAATACTTGCATATATTTTTGTCACTGAATACCAATTTTTATTTTAGATAAATAGTGAGCTCAAGAATTGACAATTACCTGTTTTTTTTCTGAATTTCCTTCATGAAAAGAGTTCTTAATTTTTCTTATTTAAGAATCAAAGCTTATAGTCATTATTTGCTTAATGCTAATAAAAATATGTGGAGTGGAGCAAGGGCTAAATAAGTGGGCTGCCCAGAGTCAAAACCTGAAAACAGGTTCAGTGGCCATGTTCTCATTGGGGCCTTACAACATGTATGTAACCAATAAGGATGATCTTTCTCTGTGAGTTGATTCAACCTTGAACACTCCTCTTCAGGGCAGCATAACTTCTGAGAGCTGTATGAGGTTTTTCTGGAAAAAGTCCAGCCATTATTAATATAACAAGAATAGTTTGCATGACATCAATGTAACCTGAAGCCAAGGAGAGTGGACTGGAATACATGTGCCTGAACAATGATGACTTCACTGTACTAGTCAGTGGGGGCAGTAGACACTGTTGAGTAAGCATGTGTATTTTGTGGCCATTGCATTCAAAATGATTGAGATAGTAGAGCAACAAATCTGCATCAAATTTTGCATTAAGCTTGAACATTCCTTGGTACAAACTATTCAGATGATTCAGAAGGCTTTCGAGGACAATGCAATGAGTGCAGTGCAAATAAAAATGTGGTATGAACATTTTAAAGATGGTTGACAATCTATGGAAAGTGATCCATATTCTGGAAAGCCTGCAACAAGCAGAATACCTGAAAAAGTTGACTGTGTACAGGCTGCAAACAACAAAAATCAATGACTTACAGTGCAAGAACTAGAAGCTAATCTGGAGATTCCAAAAACTACTGTGTCCAAGATTTTGACACAGAATCTTGTCATGAAATGTGTCATTGTAAAATTTGTTCTGTGGCTTCTGCTACCACAGCAGAAGGAACATTTCACTGCAATTGCTAATAACTTGATTCAAACTTCTACCCATGAACAAGATTTCCTCAAGCAGATCATAACCAGAGATAAATGGTGGGTCTACAGCTATGATCTGGAAATGAAGGTTCAGTCATCCCAGTAGAAGTCACCTGGTTATCCATGACCAAAGAAGGCATGGCAAAGTTACAGCAAGATCATAACCATGTTAATTGTGGTTTTTGTTTGGTGTTGTCCCTCACGAGTATTTCCCTCCAAACCAAACAACTAATGAGTACTACCTCAGTGTTCTTCCTTGATTAAGAGATGTGGTATAATGAAAATGGCTACAGCTATGGGCAACTTGTGATTGGCAGCCTCATCATGACATGCCTGCTCACATGTTACATCTTGTGCAGAGATTTTTGGCAAAACATCAAATCACCCAGGTGACTCAGCCCCCTTACAGACCAGATTTGGTGCCCTGTGACCTCTGGCTTTTCCCAAAACTAAAATCACCTTTAAAAGAGAAGAAATTTCAGACCATCAATGAGATTGAGGAAAATATGATAGGGCAGGTGATGACGATTCCAACAAAAGATTTTGCAGAGTGTTTTGAACAGTGGAAGAGATGCTGGAAGAACTATGTGAGGTCACATGGTGCCTACTTTGAAGAAGACTGAGGTGTCATTGTTCTATATACAATGTTTCTTGTATCTTGTATCTTCTTCAATAAAGGTCTCTTTTTTATAGTGTGTGGCTGGATACTTTCTGGATAGGCTTTGTGTAGTCTATGAAGCCAAATCAAGATGCCTATTTATTTTTAAACAAGGATATATTTGAAATCCAGATAAATGGTTTTTATAGCCTTTTAGTATATCTTCTTTCTCTACTGTTTGAACTACTCAAATTTCATAAATTCTCCTATAATTTCTACTCTGACTTCAAATAAGATTTTGGTTACAACTGATCAGAAAACAATTTTTAAAGAATCACTTTGCTTTAGGTTCATAAATAAAAAGTTTCTATTTGTTTTTTGAAAGATTTTCCCTGAGGTCCCCGACTTCCCAGGTCTTTTGTGAATACTTCTTGAACTTGCATTTAAAAACAAGGTTATCAAAATCTTGAATGATCATTCTTGCAATATTTTGACCTTAACATACCTTTTATATTTTGTGAATTTTGCTGTCTGCTATTGTTTGTATACAGCTTTGGCTAATTAAATAGTTAACACATTCAAATAGTGATAAAAGAAATCTTTTATTTAAGCCTCATAATTCTGCAATATAGTTTTTGTTGAGCCATTTTGCCCATGAAGGAAACTTGCAAAAAACTGGAATGTGACTTGCTCAAATTTAAGCCATCAACACATGCACACCTAGACCTGCAACTCAGATCTTTTGCCTCCAAATCATACCCTTTGTCAACTGTACTACACTGCTATTTCCAAACGTTTTCAACGGAAGACCACTTTACTAGCTGGTAATTTAAATTTGCATAATGACCTAGTCCTTGCCTCTTGCTAGTATGTTTTCCCAATATTCATGAATGTAGACTGTGCTCTACAATCAGTGGTCTGAAATAATTGCAACCTGGAATTTTTTCATGAACCACAATTCTAGCAGCTTCTCTTCCATTAATTTATATGAGGTCAAAGGGTTCTAGAGTTGAGCAATGTGCACTTGAATCATGGTCTAGCACCTCTGGTATTTCTTCTTCTCTCTTAACAGTTCATTCATTCCTGGAATTTAAACTGCTCAGTGTTCTGCCTGATGTTATTGAATAAAGGCTGGTTTAAAAACTGTGAACATCTCAGAAATTGAAAACATTCCCTGGGGGGATTCAATATAATTTTGCAAACATCTCTTCTGTTGCTTTACTTAGAAGGATATAAATATTTATATTTATATTTCATTTAATGACTTGTAATGTCCTTCATTTAGAGCCATACTTGATCTTTTAGAGAAAAATGTCATCGAATGCTGTAAATTACTGCTTAATGCTTTGTGTGATATAAAAAGATTCAAGTTTAGAATGACCACTCAAGTCTTATTTAATGATACTCTTCATCATTCCTGAGATTGTGGATAGATATTGAAAGTTACTTCTGGGCCAATATATCAAAACAACCACAGTAAGATGGAATTTTGTGTAAACAAGTTTTCTAGATGTTTAAAACTACTTAAGGGTTGAAAATCCCCAATTACGTGCATCAGAATCCCCAAATGGGGCAGAAATCAGATGACAGTACCATGTGGATATAAGTTAGTTTCCATGCTGCTATCTCTAAGCTTCAGTCGTGTCTTTAGCCACAGCTGGGCTGGGATTCTGCAAACCAGAACAATAAGGGACATGAGGGGACGCAGCAAATTGGATCAGGAAGAGAGGATGTGTTGCTTCCTGTCAGCTTCTTTGCTTTGCTTTGGTGTCCTGTTCTTGTCACCATTACTCTAGCCCTATTTCTTCACCCTGATAGCAGTCATTCATTCCAGCAGCAGTGGCTGAGTCCAGTTTGCATGATTCTGCCCCACTGGTTGGCAGAAGAGTCTCTTATGCCCCTGGAAGAGGCAGGAGTTCTCTTCTGGGATCAGACACAGCAGTGTGGGCTGAGCAGAAGCCCCACTCAGTGCCAGCCTGGAAGTCCCTTTTTCCACATTAAGTTATCAAAATCCCAACCTCTTTCTCCATTCCGTGAGCCATAGAGGAGGTCACAGCTTCCTATTGTCGCTAAACTCTATTGTATCACAGTTTCCTTTTTGTTTTTTCAGTCTCTTCATACCTAGTCAATCAGTTTTCACATACAATCATACCTGTGAAATGTAACAGTGTGATTTCTGTTTTCCTGACCCCAAACAAAGGTGTTTGGGGTTAAAGGAGATAGCTGAGACCTCTCTCTCTGCAGGTCAATTGAACTGAAGTGCTCTGGGAGCAGAAGGGGAAACTGAAAACTGATCTGGTGTGTTATAATGGACTGTTAGGGAAAGACAGCAGACCAGTCAGCTTGTTTCTCCATTCCTGGGACTTTACTACTTGAATTCCAATATAAGAAATCCATTCACCACCATTGTCAATGGTTACTGCTAACTGTCCTTAGTAGCTAACACTGATGAAGCTCTAAAAATATACCAGGCATACTGCTGATTATTATACATGTGTCACTTCATTTAATCCTCAACACAGTCTTTATGAGGCAGGAATTAATTTCATACTCATTTAATAGGTGAGACAATAGGGTTAGTGATATTAAATAACTTGTCCAAGTTTGCACAACCAGTAAAAAAGAAAAAATTAACCATATATATAAGCAGAGTATAATTGATGAGGAATCACTGTAGATAAACTATTAGCACTGATTTTGTGAGCTATTTCTCTTGTCTGGCTTCTTCACTTCTAGGAATCTGTGTTCACAGGGAATTCCTGACCCTACCCACTATGGCAGGTACTTATGTCTTTCTCAGGCAAGTGCAAAAAAGTGGAAGACAAACTAATGAGAGCACAAACTTCTCAGTCTGTTAGCCATGCAACCACACCAAACTTCTGCGCACTTACATGCCAAACAGATTTTATTTAAGGCAGATAAATTGTTCAGAGTTAGCTATTTCTTTGTAGTAGAGTTATCTGAAAGCATCAGACTCTATCATTACTATATATCTATCTACTTATCTATCAAATGATATCAATTTAATTAATAATTTTATTGAGCTATTATTTGTACATGGTAAAAAAAATGCAGATCTTGGCTTCCTTTTAAAGGTGATAGAACTAAAAACTTGGCTACTTGCCCAAAACTTGAGTTTCTTGCCATCTGAACCAAACTCCATTTTAACTAGAAATTCTTTAAATGTGGAAGTCACATTAGAAAATACTTAAGACGTTACAATGCTCAAACAGTTTCATACTGACAGACTAAAAGACAATGTATGTTGATTGAAAACTTCATTTATAGCAATTAGGACAGTGTTCTGCAACTTGAAAAAAGCTATATAGAAATGCCTTTAAAATTGTTAAACATTAAAATTTTCAAATAGTTTGAAGACTATCTAAATGTTATGTCTCCTTAATAGCAAATGAATTATTTTAACACTGTCAGGACTTCACATCATTTTTTAGGACAAGGTATTTAATATTTAAAATAAAATAATAGATTTTATAGAAATAATATAAATGATTTGAGCAAATAATTCTTTTTTTAAGATTTTATTTATTTATTTTTAGAGAGAGGGGAAGGGAGAGAGAAAGGGGGGAAGAAACATCAATGTGTGGTTGCATTTTATGCTCCCCCAACTGGGGACATGGCCTGCAACCCAGTCTTGTGCCCTGGCTGGGAATTGAACCTGTGACCATTTGGTTCACAGACCAGTGCTCAATCCACTGAGCCACACCAGCCAGGGCTTGAGAAAATACTCCTTAAAAATTCATATTTGGTCATGAGGGCATACTTAGTGAAGTAGACATGGTGGTCATAAAGATGTGATTGTGAGTGTGGTTTCCACTTAGGTAAGGCTTCCTACTGTTATTTAACTCCACTCTGTTCTGCATATTCACATAGGGGGTTTTTGAATCTAAATTGATAGGCTGTGATTGCAGTTTTGTCATTCATTAACTGTGTGACATTGGGAAAAACCATAGTCTGTTTAAATATAAGGAGATGACTTAATAGCACAAACTGGGTTTCCATTTTGTGTTAGATTTCATGAAGGTGCCTGTGGATACAAAGATAAGCAAAACTGAATAAAATTTATAATTTAAGTCCTAAGAGATATTTATGTCATTTTGGGGGCTCCAATGATCTATGTACAGTGAGTTCTTGCTTTGCATATTTCTGAACTTCAACCAATGATTAATTGAATAACGCCAGTCCCCCAAAAGCACAAATCAAATTTCAGTTTCCACAATATATTATCTGTGAGAAATTTCATAATGTCCAAACTTAGCTGCTAGGTTTTCAGTCCACAGATCCTGATGCCTCCTGATCAGCCATCAGTCACATCACTTCTTTTAAAAGCTGTCAGTGATGGGTTGCTGTCATCTCTCACTCAGGTCACATAGAGAGGAGATGTCAGATTCTACTGTCTCCTGTCTCCTCATAATCAATCAAGGGACATTTTACAAAAATGGATTATCAAAAGAGGGAACTAGTCAACAAAGATGAAAGTGTGTCAAGAACTGAAGAGTATACCATTGGCAGTGAAATTAAAATATGTAATGGAATTATGGAACAAAAACATAATATTGGGGTGATTGACCTGCTTCCAGTTGAAACTCTAAATGTGGAGCTAGAGGAATTTAGCAAAAGCAAACATATTGACATAAGTAGGAAAGTGGTTGTGATGTAATGAAAATTAAGGGAGATATCCCAGAAGAAGTGACAAAGGGAGAGAATTCCCCATTAAAGAACTGGGACACAGTTCTCAACTCTGATAAATCCTCCAAGCTGATCAACCCTTAGAAGGTGTACAACTCACCAGGCATGACACAGATGCTGGCTCCATACTGTAAGTTACACAAGAAGAAAACACTGCTCAAACTACTTTGGATAAGTACTTTTTACAAAAAAATAAAACACATTAACTCTCAATATTTTTAATGTTTTAAATGACAGTGTACTAAATAACTATTAGTTTTATACTTTTCCTCTACATAGTTATAACCTATAATAAGAGAGTTTTTAATGTTTTAACAAACATTTGTAAAGCCCATGGAAAGTCTTATTTTTTTCCCCACTAATTATTAACATGACTTTGCATCATTTCCTTTTATGGACCCACATTACTATGCATATGAAGTATATAGTATGTTTTGCTGAATCTAACTAATGTAGCATTTTCAATGTGTTATGTGAAAACAGATGTATTTTAGAAGGTTGAAGTCATTTTCTAAGCTTAAAAAACTATCTTGAGGAATTCTAAGTCAACAAAGGACCTGGAAAATAATATTGGTTAATTAAATCTCTGAAATATTATCCAAACATCAGACACCAAATTATAGGCTTAAGCACCGCCAAAGTATTAAAAATCCAAGTTTTACTTTATTTTTTTAAAATTATTTTGCTGTTCTATTATAATTGCCTCAGTTTTTCACCCTTTGCTGTCCTCTACCCAACCCATCCCTGACTCCCACAGTCAATCCCCACCCTGTTGTCCATGTCCATGGGTTATTCATATATGTTCTTTGACTAGTCCCTTCCCCTTCTTTCTACCCTTATCCTCCTCCTGTCTCCCCTCTGGTCACTGTCAGTCTGTTCCTTGTTTCTATGCATCTGGTTCTATTTTGCTCATTTGTTTGTTTTGTTCATTAGGTTCCTCTTATAGGTGAGATCATATATTTGTTTTTCACCATCTGGCTTATCTCACTTAGCATAATATTCTCCAGTTCCATCCATGCTGTCATGAAAGGTAGGGGTTCCTTTCTTTCTGCTGCATAGTATTCCATTGTGAAAATGTACCACACTTTGATCTAATCATTCATTGGTGAGTACTTAGGCTGTTTCCAGCACTTAGCTCTTACCTCAGTGAGTACAATGGAAATAGAAAAATTTGTTTAAGTCATATTTTGGGGAACTTAGTATTTCCTTTTATTTTTACTATAAAATATCATTTTAGGAATATCAATCAAGAATATCTGTAAATGAACATACAAAATACTTAAAAGATAATTTAAATCAAAGGGAAACAAGGAGGAAATTTTACATACCGATTGTAGAAATCATCTCTGTAGTATTCGTAGTCAAAGATGTAACCACTAAGGGGGAAACAAAAAATTAGTTGATATTTGTTTCAACCACATTGATCTTGGTGCCAATTTATGATGTTCTATCAAGCAATTTAGGTCACTTTTTAACTACTTATATTTCAATGTAATTATGTATCTGAAATATGATGTTTCATTGGATAACATGACACATCAAAGTACTGTCATGTGTCTGATAATGTAGAGACTGAAAATGGATGGAATAGAAGATGAGAGCATGCAGCAAACTACATTTTTAAAGTATTTGTAATTAGCCCTGGCTGGTGTGGCTCACTGGGTTGAGTGCTAGACTATTAACCAAAGGTTCACCAGTTAGATTCCCAGTCAGGGCACATACTTGGGCTGTGGGCCAGGTCCCCAGTAGGGGGTGCACGAGAGACAACCACACATTCATGTTTCTCTGACTCTCTTTCTCCCTTCCTTCCCCTTTCTCTAAAAAAATGAATAAATAAAATCTTTACAAAATACTTGTAATTAAATAAATTGAAGCACATTTTTTTCTACACAAGATACAATATAGTTGTCCCTTCTTCTGAAGGTATGTACAATGAGGTTAAATAATGAGCAGAAGATATAGAAATAGCATAAATGAAAAAGTTTATTCACTCTAAGAATGGTAACTAGGAATGTGTTTCCTCAGAAAGTTAGCCCTTTTTTTAAATTCTATAAACTATGATTCAATACTTTTCATAGAGAAAAAAATGTTTAAAGCCACTTTGGCTGAATCTTACCAATAATAACAATATTATAGAGCATTTAAATAGCAAGTAATAAATATATTTTAGTGATAAGATTTTCATGCTAAACACCTTAAAGGACTATATAATACAAATTACCCCCATGCACTAGTATAGTTGTGCGAGTTTATAAAGCACTTCCTATGCATTATTTTCTTTTAATTTTGTCCTCAAAATAATTCTGCTGGATATTGTAACTGGAAGAAAGTAAAGCACAAAGGACCTCAGTGACTTACTCAAATTTTACTACTAGGACGTGATAGAGCTAAGACTGGAGGAAAAAAATCTCTGAATTCACATCTGGAGCTTTATATGGGACTGTCTAACCATGTCCAAGGTGTTAGACATTTAATCTCACTGTGAAGAGAATATCTTCCCTATGAGGAAGTGATTATTTTTTAGTGTTTAGTCATTTATTTTAATAGCCATAAATTTTACCATCTTAACCCTTTTTTAAAAATATTGTATTTATTTATTTTTAGAGAGAGGAAAAGGGAGGGAGGAAGAGAAACATCAATGTGTGGTTGCTTCTCATGTGACTCCTAATGGGGACCTGGCCCACAACCCAGGCTTGTGCCCTGACTGGGAATTGAACCAGTGACCCTTTGCTTACCAGTCTGGTGCTCAATTCACTGAGCCACACAAGCCAGGGTTAACCCTTTTTAGGTATACAATTAAGTCTCATTAAGTACATGTACAATATTGTGTGGACATCACCTCTATCCACCTCCAGAATTCTTCACCATCCCAAACAGAAAATCTGTACTCCCTCTTTCCAGTCCCTGATAACCTCCATTCTACTTTATGTCTTTATGAATTTGCCTATTCTAGGTTCCTTAATAAGTGAAATCATACAGTGTATTTTTTGTCTGACTTATTTCAGTTATCACAATGTTTTCAATGTTTACCCATATTGTAGCACATAAGAGAATTTTATTTCTTGTTATGACTGAATAATATCACACTGTGTATATATATATGTGTGTGTGTGTGTATATATATATATATATATATATATATATAGGCATACACAACTTTTTGTCTAAAGTTATGGTACTTTTACTCACATTCATCATAACTAATCATCATTTTATCTTATGTTTGAGTATTTTCAAAAATATGTTCATGGAATAACTTGAAATTTGTACCCTTGGACCAAGGTCTCCCCATCTTCCCCATCCCCAGGCACTACTGGCACAATTCCACTCTCTGTTTCTCAGATTATTTTTTCTGATTCCACATGTAAATGAGATTATAAAGTACTTGTTTTTCTCTGTCTGACTTATTCACTTAGCATAATGGCCTCAGGGTCCATCCATGTTATCACAAATGGCAAGAGGTTCTTCTTTATCATGGTTGGATAATATTTCATTATATATGTAGCACATTTTCTATAGCCATTCATCTGTTGACAGACACTTGAGAAATGGTAATGATGTTTTATAATATTTTTCTTCTGAGACTCTTTTTTTCCTATTATAACCCCATTCAGCACAGTCTAATGGCAAGAAAAAACTATGACACACAAACCAATTAATGTGTTCTTAATGTGGATGACAGTGATAATTCATTCCACTCATGTGTCTTCAACCTTTAAGAAATACTTCAATAATTGAACAACCTTCTGGTAACTTAAAAATTCATGAGAAAAAAAAATCTGTTTTTATATTTTTTCATGGCTACTTAAATTAATTTGCCCAATATGTTTATATATATATTTTTTATCATGACTGCTAAAGCATATTTACAGGAACAGGTGACAGCCAAGCCTCCAGAATTGTTTGACTTCTAAGCCCCACCATCTGCCATTATGAACTCAATTTTACCTGTCAATTTAATAACGAAATGAAATGAAAAAACAGACTTGTCTTTGTGATCATGAAAAGCCTACTTTTGTCTTACTGGTTTGAACTTTTAGCAGACACACCAGGGATGTTGCTGGCTCAGGTCATAAGCTATAAAATTAGGCTGGGTTCTCAAGGAAATGAAGACATCTAAGGGTATGGATGAAGAACAGCCTGGGGCATATCTAATGTCTGCTCCTTATACTTTCCTGGGTATTTCTGCTGACCTCCTGAATTTATTTGTCTTTGTGTTTTCCTCCTGCGGATTGTATCTCTTTCATAAAATCCCTCCTTTTTCTTTCTGTGTACATCTCTACTGAAAATTACCTATCAAAAATGACATTTTCAGGAGTCACATTTAAATTTCTAAGGTATTTTATATGTCTTAGAAATTTACTGCCAGGAAAAAAAAAAACTTGTCTTTCATATTTAAAAATATCCCCTTTTCCCTTTAATTTGTTGATATTTTTTATAATTCCCCTGATTTATAGTTTACTTTTTCCAAACTTTACACTTAATTTGGGTTAATTAGCTTTTTAAAAAAAACTTTGATTTTCATTGTTGTTCAAGTACAGTTTTCTGCTTTTCCCTCACCCCTCCCCATCACCACAGCCTTCTCCACCTCCCTCCACTGTTTCTACCCCCCTTGTTATTGTCCATGTGTCCTTCATAGTTGTTCCTGTAAACCTTTGCCCCCTTTTCCCCTTCCCCTCTCCCTTCTGGTTGCTATCAGCTTATTCCCAATTTCAATGTCTCTGGTTACATTTTGCTTGCTTAATTGTTTTGTTGATTACGTTCCAGTTAAAGATGAGGTCATATGGTATTTGTCCTTCACTGCCTTGCTTGTTTCACTTAGCATAATGCTCTCCAGTTTCATCCATGTTGTGGCAAAGGGTAGGAGCTCCTTCTTTCTTTCTGCTGTGTAGAATTCCATTGTGTAAATGTACCGCAGTCTTTTCATCCACTCATTTACTAATGCACACTTAGGTTGCTTCCAGCACTTGGCTATTATAAATTGTGCTGCTATGATATTGGAGTGCATATCTTTTGGATTGGTGCTTTGGAGTTCTAAGGATATAATCCCTGCAGTGGAATTGCCAGGTCAAAAGGCAGTTCCATTTTTAGTTTACTGAGAAAATTCCATACTGTTTTCCATAGTGGTTGCACCAACCTGAAATCCCACCAATAGTACACTAGGGGTTGCTTCTCTCAACAACCTCTCTAGCTTGTTGTTTGTTGATTGTTTACGAAGGCCATTCTGACCAGTGTGAAGTGGTATTTCTTTGTGGTTTTAATTTGCATCTCTCTGGTAGCTAGCGATACTGAGCATCTTTTCATGTGTCTCTGGACCCTCTGTATGTCCTCCTTGAAGAATTGTCTGTTCAAGTACTTTGCACATTTTCTTAAATTTGGTTGCTTTTCTTCTTAGAGTGGAGTCATGTGAGTCAAATATATCTTTATATATTTTGGAAATCAAACCCTGGTCTGAAGGTATCATTGGCAAATATGTTTTCCATACAGTTGGTTCTCTTCATTTTAATGCTGTTTTCTTTAGCTGTGCAAAAGCTCTTTATGTTGATGAGATCCCACTTGTTTATTCTTTCCTTTATGTCCCTTGCTCTAGGGGACATATCAGTGAAAATATTGCTGCTTGGAATATCTGAGATTTTTCTGCCTATGTTCTCCTGAAGGACTTTTATGGTGTCATGGCATATATTTAAATCTTTTATCCACCTTGAATTTATTTTCTGTATGGTGTAAGTTGGTGCTCTGGTTTAATTTTTTTTTTTGCATGTAGCTGACCAGGTCTCCCAACACCATTTGTTGAAGAGGTTATTTTTACTCCATTTTATGCTTCTGCCCCCTTTGTCAAATATCAATTGACCATAGAGACTTGGGTTTATTTCTGGACTCTGTTCTGTTCTATTGGTCCATGTGTCTGTTCATATGCCAGAACCAGGCTCTTTTGATTACAGTGGCCTTGTAATACAGTTTGACATCAAGTATTATGATTCCTCCGACTTTGCTCTACTTTCTCAAAATTTCTGTGGCTATTCAGGGTCTTTTATGGTTCTATATAAATTTTTGAAATGTTTGTTCTATGTCTGTGAAATATGCCATTGGTACTTTAATAAGTATTGCATTGAATCTGTAAATTGCTTTGGATAGTATGGACATTTTATGATGTTAATTCTTCCAATCCATGAACATAGTATATATTTCCATTTGTTTGTCTTTCTTTAAAAAAATTATATTTATTTATTTTTAGAGAGAGGGAAGGAGGGAGAAAGTGAAGGAGGGAAACATCAACGTGTGGTTCCCTCTCACATGCTCCCTACTGGGGTCCTGGCCTGCAACCCAGCCATGTGCTCTGACTGGGAATCGAACTGGCAACCCTTTGCTTCGTAGGCCATCTGAGCCACACCAGCCAGGGCTGTTTGTGTCTTTCTTAATTTCTTTCTTCTGTGTTGTGTAGTTTTCTGAGTACAAGTCTTTTACCTCCCTGGTTAGATTTATTCCTAGGTATTTTATTTTTCTTGTTGCTAAATCAAATGGAATCTTTTTCCTCATCCTTTTCTGATATTTCAATGGTATACAAAAATGCCTTTAATATCTGAATATTGACTTTGTATCCCACTGTTCTGCCAAATTCATTTATTAGGGTGAGCATTTTTTTTTTAGTGAGTCTATAGTGTTTTCTATGTACACTATCATGTCATCTGTAAACAGACAGTTTTGGTTCATCTTTTCTGATTTGAATGCCTTTTATTTCTTTTTCTTGTCTGATTGCTGTGGCTAGGACTTCCAATACTATGTTGAATAGGAGTGGTGAAAGTGGACAGCCTTATCTTGCTCCTGATCTTAGAGGGAAAGCTCTAAGTTTTTGTCCATTGAGTACGATAGTGGCTGTTCACTTGTCATATATGGCCTTTTTTATGTTTAGGAATGCTTCCTCTATTCCCACTTCACTGAGTGTTTTTGTCATAAATGGTTGCAGTACATTATGACAGGTTTTTCCCCCACTTATTGATATGATCATGTGGTTTTCATCTTTCCTTTTGTTTATGTGATTTATTACATTTACTGATGTACAAATATTGTACCATCCTTGCATCCCTGGGATGAATCCCACTTGGTCATGGTATATGATCTTTTTAACTATTGCTGGATGTGGTTTGCCAATATTTGTTGAGGATTTTAGTGTCTATGTTCATCAACAATATTGGCCTGAAGTTTTCTTTCTTTGTTGTGTCTGTATCTGGTTTGGGATTAGGATGATGCTGGCTTCATAAAAAGACCTTGGGAGTCTTCCATCTTCTTGGATTTTTTGGAATAGTCTGTGAAGGATAGGGGTTATCTTGTCCTTAAATGCTTTGTAGAATTCTCCTGTGAAACCATCCAGTCCAGGGCTTTTGTTTGGTTGAAGTTTTTTGATTACTGCTTCAATTTCATCTGCTGTTATTGGTCTGTTCAGGCTTTCTGCTTCTTCTATGACCACAATTTTCAAATGCTGAGAAATTTGATGTTATCTTGTTAGATATTTGTCTTTGAATGTGACTTTAATTTCTCTATTTGAAGGTTTAAGATCCTCCTTTTAAAAAGTATTTATTGGATTTTAGAGAGAGAAAGGAAGGAAGGGAGATAGAGGAAAAAAATGAGAGAAATATCTATTTGTTAGATATGTGCCCTGGCTGGGGATCAAACCCACAACGTGTATGTATGGGGATGAGGCTTTATCTAACTGAGCTACTCCACCAGAGTTTAAGGCCGTCTTATCCATATTAATTTATTTGCCTTCATTTGAGTTCTGTTTTTACTCACTGTGCTGAGTATTTTTCTATGTGAAAACTTCCATCTTTCAGTTTTAGGGAATTTCTTGCATTACTTATTTGATAATGTTCTGTGTTTTCTCTTTGTGAAAAAACTATTACTAGACACTGGCCTCCAGGAGTAAGTCTCTAATGTTTTTAAGCCACTTTACTTCTTTACATGTCTTTGACAGTTTTATCTTTTGAGTTCCTATTCCACACTCTTATTGAATTTTTTTTATGTATGCTATGTTTTTAGTATCTAAGAGTTTTTATTAGTACCCATATATGTATTTTTAATAATATACTTGTCATAGAAATATGACATTTTCCTATCTTCAAGGATAGTAATTATAGGTTTTTAGGGTTTTTTGTTTAGTTTTATGCTTTCTATTTTTCTTTATTTCTGTGAAATTATGATTTTATCTGAGGTTTCTTTCTTTCATGTCAGAAGATTTTCTCAAATATCTGTCAGTCTTTGGCTGGTTGGTTATATTTCTGAGCAAGGCACCAAATATTTGACTGGAAACTGTATGTGTGTGTGTGTGTGTGCAGGCCTTGGTAACTATTGTGTCTCATTGGAGTGGGATGATGGGTTAGTGTCCTAGTGGCTTATTGAAATCTCCAGGTCATCTGGGATGCTCAGTTTTCTCCCAGAGGGCAAACTGATATATTTTAAATAAGGAAAGGACTCATTTGGTTTAGTGTTGAAAAATAATGGAAACTTTGGGTCTCTTTTATTTTTCTGTACTTCGTTAAGATAGTGATAGACTGTTTTCTTAACTGTGGCACTTGAGGACAGGTTGGAATTGATGTGATTTTTGGTACCTAGCAAACATGTCACATATATTAACTTTCTTTCTAAAGGTGAAATTTATTGCAAAGCAAAGGGGGTAGCAGAGGACAGTAAAGAGGGCATAAGGTTTTTTTTGAAGTCATCATTTTAAAAATGAAAGACAAGAAGTAAACAGAGAAGGTAGGGGAGGGGAAGGAAGAACAGAAGGATGAAGTAGGAGAATCAGGAGGAAAGAGAGGAGGGGTGGGGAGAGTGGAGGGAAGAGGGGATAAAGAAAGGTTGAAATGTCACCAGGGCTGTCTAGTCTCCCTTGATGTGGTCATTTTTTAATTTTTCAGTTATGTCATCCAGTGTCTCTTCTAAGATACCCTTTGGTGCAGCCCAGTGGAAGTTGCAGCTATCTCCAGAGCAGAAACCAAATCTGCCTGACCATGTTCCATCATGTGTTAATAGTCCCATGACTTTTGTTCATAACTTGTCTCCCAAGAGCTATTAAATAATAATGTCTTGTATTATGGAAAATAACCTTTTAAAATTTGTCTTCCTTAGCACAATACATAGAGTTACCAAGCAATACCTTGTATAACAGATGACAACTTATTTGTTTTTATCCTCTTCATTAGATTCTAACGTCCTTGAAGGCAGTGACTTGGTCATGTCCAAGTCTTCTCAGTTTATTGTGATAAAGTGCCAGGTTTTTATTTCTAAAATTTTCAGTCCAACTCAGACTGATAATTTCATAAAATACAAAATTGTACATGTAGACATCAGCAGTATCAAAATGCTATAAAGTTTCTCTTTTCTGCACTTTGGTAGCCACAGATGGTAAAATCTAGATCACTGTTTTACTAGAGCTATGAACAGTTCTGGCCTTTCCACCTTGATGTCATACTTTTCCATGGATTGGGACCTGAACGGAATTCTGCACTGAATAAATCTCATACAAGTGTAATTGATATTCTGAAATAAAGATAAAAATACTGGAAATGAAGTCTTGATTAGAAAGAAAGGGCATCACAGCATTCACTTCCTGTTTTCAACCCCTGGTTTGTTTGTTGAAGGTTTAAATGTTAAGCAATTAACAGTACCCTAAAAAAATAATGTGAATTGCAGAATTTTTCAACAGATTAGATATTTAAGTTTAAATAACTTGGCACTACCCTTCACCTGTATTTATCAAAAATCAATGTCTAAATCAAGGATTTAGTAAATCCTTTACTAAACTCCTCAGCAGTGATAATTCAGTGTAGTGATCTCTATAATGTGGAAGGAAGCTCACCACTGAACTGTAGTACCAGCAAATAATTCCTAGCTGGTTTAGAGCAGCCAGTGTCTTTGTCATCACAGACTATTTTGCACACACATTCATGGTGCCCTTGTTCAAATAATGAACTGACATATTTCATGAAACTGGATAGTTGCTCACTGTACAAAGAGAAACAGTGCTATCCAACTTTTCCCCAAGAGCTCCAAACCAAATTCTGGAGACTAAAGGAAGTTGGGGATGAATGCTTTGATTTTTGGGGCAGCCCCTTGATCTGTGACTTGGCAGTTTTACATGGAATATGGAACCCTTATACTGTCACGGGCCTACTGACATGAATGTTGACAATCAAAGGCCCAGGATTAAGGAACACATTTTTAAAGTAAATTCTCTAGGAAACTTCACTTTTTAAAAGCTTTCAAAATTTGTGATATCCAATTGAGCTGTAACACACCTTTACTGAAATATTGCTAGTGTGACATGATAATTTGATGAATATCTGAGAGAAATGTTTTCTCAAGTGTTTTATTTTTTATGATTTTCATTGAGATGGAAGGGAAATTAGATTCAAGAGTTTCCTATCAAGGGTCACCAAAATGACATGAGTCAAACCTGTCATGTCATTTTGAAGCTGAACATGGCTTTCAGGATCTAATGATGACTTCTGAATGTGATCCAGTAAAATTTTTACCAAAGGAACAATAAGATTTCTAAAAATGTGAAATATTTGATGGCTGATTTTTTTCTTAATATCTACCTTAGTTGGTATGCCAAAATATAGCTTGCTGCTCAGTGTATTTTTTCCCTGATAAGCTCTTCAAGCACAAGTGATGCTGGGCTTTTGCTAATATTTGGCAGCTATCAGTGAAGTGAAGCTTCAAAACTTTTGCCAGCACTTTTATACACAAATTAGATATCTACAATGACTCTAAAAGCAGTAAATAACTTTTTATGTACATAATTATTTTCCTGAGTAATTAAAGCTATTATTTAGACATTCATGATGATTGAAGTAAATACAGAACTCTTAAGAGTTCATAAAGTAGAAGAAAGATGGTGTCTGGGGTATGGGATGCAGCTCAAGAGTCCTGGAGGTTGTACCCCTCATATTCCTCCCCAGAACTACAAATTCAAGTCTCTCCTCAGGCAATTCTAGTCAGCTCTGACCTCCCTCTGTAGGAGCCCAGGTGTGAAAATGCAGATCTTACAAAGAATGCCAGATTCATGAAGTCAGTGAAAATTATGTTGAAAAGTCACTCCAATTATCAGCAAAGCCATTTGAATATGATGTGGAACAAAGAAAAGAGAAATCAATGAAGTGAGATCATTTGTCAGATCAATTTCAAAATAATGGAATAGCTGGATCAAATTATGGCAAACATGGCCAAACTGTCTGTCCATCAGTAGGAGACTGGTCAAAAAAAATTTGGAATGTTCATATTAGAAAATACTATGCAACCATAAAAAACAATGAGGAGATATTTAACAGGTTGATATGAATACATTCTGTCAAGTGCAGATAAGATCAACACCCACTGCATTCAGTAGATATAGGGCCAGCACTATGCCCTCCTGGCCTCCTGACTTCCAGCCCTTCTTGTCTGAGCTGTTCCTATTGTGTCTCTGAGATGCTCCTACTGTGTCTCTGGAACTCCAGGAAAGAAAGTATGGGGCTGAGTACTGAGAAGAAATGCCTCCTTTTTGCAGAGCTGGCTACAAAGGCACAGAGAGTTCCTGTTATAGCAGACATCACCTGGTTGTGAAATATTGCCCATAAACTGTATAGTCACAACATATTTATTGACTGCCACCAAGTACCACATTTACCTCCAGTAATCCTGAATTCAGGCCCTTGATTTAAATGCTGAGGCCACCTCCCTAGGCTTGCCAACACCATTTACTCAGATATGGATCATTAACTGCACTGGTCTCCAAATCTTTTCCTTCATTTTTGACAGCCATTCCCCAATCTCTCTTCCCAACTCTTTCTAAACCTCAGTCAGATCATTGTGTCACTCTTCTGCTTAAACCCTTCACAGGTTGTTCATGGCAGAGTCTCAGGGATGTACCAAGATATTCTGTGCTGGACTCAATAGAGAGACACTAGGAGAGGGGGATGAGGCTTGAAGAAGCAAAAGGTAACAATGCCAGCCCTTCCTCTACAGAGGCACATGCTGAAGATGAGTTGGAGGTAGGAGACTGTCCCTATAGCAGCCCTGGGACCCTGAACTGAGGGTTGAGGGGCCACATTTGGGAAGGAGCTTGTGTCCCTAAGTCACCTCATCCAAGAATACTTAGTTTAATGGGGTAAACTTGCTTCACATAAAAGCCATGAACTTGTAAGACCTGCCAGTTGTGATTGGTTTCTTCTGAATCCTCATAATTGAATGGTCTCTTAGTTCATTTAGAGAGACCTTTCAGTTCTTTGTTGTTACATGAACATTGACCAAACACAAGGACAGAGGATGGAGTCTTAGAGAAAGGTGATTCTTGACACCTTTATAGAGAAGATCAGCCTTCCCAGTGATAAAAGGAACCTTGAAATAAGGAGAGTGAGCCTGATCCAAGGGTGAGGACTTACCACTCTGCTCTGACATGCTCACATGCAGAGGAAGGGTGTGACATAATCATTGTGACTCTCTAAGTTTTCTGGACAGACCCATACTACCCCCAGCTGCAATCCACCCTGTCTACCCCCTAAAGGTACTGCATAGGTAATATCACTTCCTATGTGCACCATGAGCACAGCAGTTAGCAAGCAATGTTTTCTAGGACCTGGCTAGCCCCTCTCCCCCAGTCCTAATAATGGTTTGCTTCATTTGACTGGCATTGGTTCATGTAAGAGATGGAACACTCTGCAGGGTTTTGTGTGGTCATTTGTGGCCCAGAGGACACTGATAATCAGGGAAAGAGCTGTGTTACCTGTGGAACTGGGGAAGGCTTGCTACTTGCCACCAACATATCTCCGTACTGGTCCTGATGAAGCTGTGGGATGTCCCACTGGTTGTGTCTGAAACTTTGAGACAAGGCCCAGATATCTGGGGTATCCATGGGAGATCCTGCTCTGTGTTGCTCTGGTGGTTTTCATAGCACAGAGTTGGTTAGAAGGTACTCTGACCAGAATGAATTCCATGGAAAAGTCTGAAAGAAGACTGGACTGACAATACAAACCTATGAAGAAGCCCTCAAGACCTGTGGTGGTGGCCAGTTCTCCCAGGTTACAAACCCTGTGTTTGCTGGCACTGAATAAAAACCTGAACACATTGCCACTTGACATGGAAGACTTCCTGGAGAAAAGCAAAAAAGAAAAAAAATCACAACTGACCTATGATGGTTCACTTTCAACAAGGGATATGGTCACTGCCAGAGACATTAGAATCACACCAATCTCAGGCGACCGATGCAAAATATATCTTGAAAACATCTGAGAACAATGTTCAACACCTTCAGAAGAAAATCAAGGATGGCTTGAATATACATATTCATTCCTTCATTCTAGAGTCTAGAACTGCTCTTCTCAGAATGTGAAGAATGCAAGTGAAGGATGTAGGAGTGAATGGGTCTGAGTGCTCAAAGCAGTGGTGCAACAGCAACTGACTGAGAAAGAGAACCACTTCATTTCTGCTGAAGGCTATCCAGAAGTCCCAGCTCCTGAAAGAAGGTCCTGTAGAGGCCAGCACCTTGGAAGAAGAGGAAAAGAAAGTTGCAGGAGGTGACCATCACCCCACCTCCCAATTGGAAACCACTGTGAAGACTATAATATTGGCTGCTAATTTAAAAGTGTACAAAACAATAAGATGGTGGTGAGATAGGTGGGAGTGGAATCTACTTCCCACTGTGCACAGGTAGAACACGTAGCCAATCTTACACGTAGCCACTCTGTAGGAACAGAGTGAACAGCCAACAGTATCCCAGCATATATGAAGGTTGGAGGCCAAAATTGTAGAGGACATTGAAAAATCAGATGGTAAGGAGATTGCTTTGGGATGATAAAGTCCCTGGGACAAGCATGGGGACCAGGGTAGCTGTAGCCCCAAGTCTGGTGCCTACCAGGCTGGCCACAGGATTCTTGGAAGATAGGCAGGTCAACAGCTCCCTCCCTTGCCAAACAGGGAGGTTTGAGCAGCACCAGGATGGACCTGGATGCTTGAAGTTGCTGGAGGGAATAAATATGAAGTGGCAAACACACAGGGTCAGTATGCACCTGCTGAGATTGTGGATTCTGGCTGGGTCATTACCAGAGAAATTAGAAAGCCAGGTGAAACCTGGATAAGGGAGAGAGTTGGGCCATGATGGACCCTGACCTGGATAGTCTGTGGTCTCGTTGGAAAGTTGGGATGTGTGAGAGGCCAGGCACTTGGTTCGAGTGGCAGGCTTGAATGGGAGGAATTTTTTTTTTTAAGGCTTCTCAGTGGCTATTTAGGAAATTCTTCCACAGAGGAGTTCTCCCAGAGTGCTGCCCAACCTGTCCTGGCTGCACCCCTGCAGGCTCCACAGCCTCAGGAGCGTCCCACTTCTGCCCTCCTCCAGCCTCAGCAGTGGAGGGCCTGCCACTCAGGCCTGCAGCCCCAGTGGTGCAAGTCCAACCCAGCCATTTCCAAGGCTGTGCCTCCCTACCCCCACCACCACAGCAGCAGAGGCCGTGTACTCATAGCCACAGCCCCAGAGGCATGTACCCCTGTCTGCTGCAGCAGCTACTATGGCATTCTCATTCCGAGGGGCCAGACTGGCTCCCTAAGAGGAAGGTGAAGGTGACCCCACAGAGGAGAGCATCAAGGTTCAAGGAGTAAGCAATCTCCAGAAAGCCTTAACTCAGTGGAGGGGCTGAACTACCCTGAGGAAACTTTGAGAGTCCCTAGCACCTAGGACAGCAAAGAGCAAGAAGGTGGTATGTGAGTTGCTCCTAATTGGTGCATGTCTAGGACCACACAATTGGTCAACTGAAGACATAGGCCTGGCGCAGAAGGGCACTGGGGGCCTGGCAGTGAACTGAGGAGCTGGGCTGGAGGCTGGGCAACTGTGAAGAGTTCAGCTCAGACCTGGTCCCCCTCAGCACAAAACCACAGGAAGGGAGAAAAGCAAAACCCAATCCACCTTAGCCTACTGCAGCCAAGAAGATCAGCAGAACTTGCTTGGCTGGTTTAAACCCAGCAGGAGGCTTTTTTTATCTTTCTTTCTTTTATTTCTCTCTCTATCTTTTTTTTCTCACAAGTGAGGCAATAAAACCTGGAGCTGTGAAAGGACCAGAGTCAGACCCAAAAAGGAGTCCTTCCAACAACTGAGAAATTGAGACAAATTTCACTTTGTTATTCCAGAGAATTTGCAAGTATTATTATTTGCATTATTATTATTATTTCTCATTATTTTTACTTCTTTTATTTTATTAGCATTTTTATTTCTCTTCTTTCTGTTTAACTTTTTTCCTTTTGTATGTTTAATTGAATTGTTTGACTGGTTTTCCTTCTCTTTTTCATAGTGTAATTTTAATTTTCTTTTTTTCAGTTCACTTGTGTTCTAATAGCATACTACTCTATGTTGTGTACTTCCTGTTCTTGTTATTCAGATCACAGAGATTCTGTCATATGATTGTTGTTCCATTACTATTGTAAATAATTGTTGTTCCATACAATTGTAAATACTATGCATCATCCCTCCTGGGTCTCAGCTCATTTCACTGTCTTCTGCAACTTTATTACTGTTGTGGTTAACTGTATTCTCTAGCACACTACAGCTATTTTCTATCCCCTACTCTCACTATATATTATAAACTGACCTCCTTCAAGCTCACAGTCTTGTGGATCCAACTCACAATCCTTCCCATCCCAAGATAAGAAAGAGTCTTATCTTTTTTCCACCTTGTCAAAAAAGTGGGTAGTTGGGTGAAATATCATGGTTAATATTATACTTATCCAAAGGATCTCCTATCTCTTCTCTATGGGTTGCTACTTTAAGTCCCATAGAATACACTCCTGTTGTCTTAATCCATTTTGCCTTCCCCTTCCAACTGATCACATAAAAAGTAAGTGGGAGTTGTGAACACCAGTATACCTGCTGGAAGAGAGAACCCACCAATAAAGGATTCACCAACAGATAATAACAGAAGAAAGTAAAAGAGTGAGTGGAAGCCACAATAACTTCCACCCAGGAACAATCTGGAATTACAACTTAAAGGTGGAGAAATTACCCAGAAAAAACAACTAGACAATAGTGAGAGAGAAGCCTCAAAACTTTGGACAGACAGAAGAAACAGCTTCAACACAAACTGTCCATACCTGAACAACAGAATACAAGACATGGTGGGTGGAGTGACCCTCAGTTAACCAGCTGGAGGGAAGGACCCACCAAAGAAAGACCCAACAACAATCACAACCCAAAGACATACAGAGAGCAAACATAAATGACAGCTCAAGACCAATGAACTCAGGAGATCAAGGAGACTGCACTATTGAATCTCATAGGTCTCCAACCACAGAAGTTCACATCATAAACCCAGGGAGTCAGAACAGATCAATTTAAGAAACAAAGGCTAACAAGAAGCTTCTCACAAACAATGGGAAGACAAAGAAACAATCCCCAAATGAAAGGGAAGGAGGAAGCCTCAGAAAGAATGCTAAATGAAATAGAGGTAAGTCAACTATCAGATATTGAGTACAAAGCAATGGTTATAAGGAAGCCCAATGAGCTCACAGTGAATTACCAGAAACCACAGGGAAACTACAATGAACTCACTGAAAACTATATCAACATGAAAAAGGAAATAGAAACTATTAACAAGGGCCAAGAGAAAATGAAGAATACAATTTCTGAACTGAAGAACACAGTAGAAGGAATCAAAATCAGGATTTATCAAGCAGAAGACTGGATCAGTGAGCTGGAGGACAAAGTAGGAAAAAACACCTAGAAAGAACAAGAAAATGAAAAGAGGCCCAGAAAGAATGAAGAAGGATTAAGAGAAATGCAGGACAATATGAAATGTAATAATATCCATATAATGAGGATACCAGAAGGGAGGAAAGAAGAAGAGCAAGGGATAGAAAACCTGTTTGAAAAAGTAATGGTGGAAAAATTCCCCAATTTGATGAGAGAAAAAGCCACACATATACAGGAAATGCAGAGAGTCCCAATCAAGAGGAACCCAAAAAGGCCCACTTCAAGACACATTGTAACTTAACTGGCAAAATTCCAAGATGAAGAGAGAATCTTAAAGGCAGTAAAAGAAAAATAGGGAGTAACATACAAGAGAGCTTCAATAAGACTAGCAGCTGACTTCTCAATGGAACACTCCAAGCTAGAAAGGAGGGGCAAGAAATATTCCAAGTAATGAAAAACAATGGCCTGCAACCAAGACTACTCTATCTAGCAAGGTTCTGAATTAAAATGGAAGGTGAAATAAAGGGTTTCCCAGACAAAAGAATCCTCAAAGAATACACCTCTTCCAAACCAGGTCTGCAAGAGATGCTAAAGGGTCTGCTTTAAGAAAAGGGAAAAACATGAGTTAAAGAGAGAGGAACACAGGTGTGAAAAAATGACAATGATTAAGTACTTATCGATTATAATCTTAAACATAAATGGATTAAATGTTCCAATCAAAAGTCATAGAGTAGCTGAATGAATAAGAAATTATGATCCACACATATGCTGCCTGCAAGAAACACACCTCAGGACAAAACACCTACACAGACTGAAAGTGAAAGGCTGAAAAAAATATTCCAAGTAAACAGACAGGGAAAAGAAGCCAGGGCAACAAGATTCATATCAGACAAAATAGACTTCAAAACAATGGCCATAGAAAAAGATCCAAAAGGACATTTCATAATACCCAAGGGGTGGGGGGAGGGGCAGGTGGTAAATACAGACAACTATAATTGAACAACAATAAAGTATTTTTAAAAAAAAATGTAAAGAAATATTTATAGAGCTGTGCACTGTCAGATGTCTATAAATTCTTCACACACTTATATTCACTCTTCTGTGTATATATTCTACAATTAAAAGTGTGTGTGTAAAAAAATAAATGAAAGCATACAAAACAGAAAATATATCCATAAAAACTCTGTGATAAAAATAAATGAATGGCATGGTAGTGGGACAAAGGGACCATCTCCAAACAGAACAAGAATCTCTGGAGTCTGAAATTTTGAAGTATAACAGAGACTCAGAAACTCCGGTTGCAACTTCAGATGCTGCCAGAATTACATCAAAAGTACATGTAGCATGTTCTGAGATAATCAGTCAAAGGGAAAAGGCACTGCCTGGAAATTGAGAAGAGGTGTCACCAGGTGTATAGATCCATGAAGTAATCCCATCAGAAGAAGCTCAACTTTACTGGAAGATGGAGGAACTCATGGCAAAGGGATTGGAGAGAACCATCTTCTGTCAAAACAGGATTCTCTTCTATGAGGAAAGAGCTGAAGAAAAGTGGATGACACCTTGGCTAGTGTGGCTCAGTGGACTGAGCATTGGCCTGAGATCCAAAGGATTACTGGCTGAATTCCCAATTAGGGCACATGCCTGTGTTGTGGACCAGGCTCCTGGTGGGAGGCATACAAGAGGCAACCACACATGTTTCTCTCTTTCTCTTTTCACTCTTCCTTCCCCTCTCTCTAAAAAAAAATAGATAAAATTAAAAAAAAGAGAGAGAGAAAGGTTGATGGCAACTGTCAGCCTAGAGAAAGCTTAACAAGCTAAGAAAATGATCACATCAGACAAATACGGGTGAATATCCTGCTCAAGTCCAACCCTTTCCCAAATGGACATTTTGCATCTGATGTTCCCCACACAATCCACAGAGGTCCATAAGTACCAGAGGATCCCCTGGGATACCAGGTCCCCTAGGAAGGAAGAAGATCATGTTGGGAGGGCTGAAGGATCAGAGTTCCCATGGAAGTTTAATACATCTTTCAGAACCTCTGGACCCAAATACCCACCACCATGGCAAGGCAGAGGCCTGCATCTTCTGTCTATAAAAGTAATTTTGATTTTTTCTCCCAAACCTTACTTCTGTTATTTAATTAATGCTACCATGCCTCAATTTTAAGTTGAACAGGGCTTGAAAGCTTAGGTAGTAGTTTTTCAAGTATAGATATATGTAATATAATTTTTAGATTGCATTGTTTTGTTTTTTTATAATTTTTTGAAATATTCTTTTCTTAAGATTTTATTTATTTTTATTTTTAGAGAGGGAAGGGAGGGAGAAAGAGAGAGAGAGAGAGAAACATCAATGTGCAGTTGCTGGGGGCTGTGGCCTGAAACCCAGGCATGTGCCCTGACTGGGAATCGAACCTGTGATGCTTTGGTTCACAGCCCATGCTCAGTCCACTGAGCTATGCCAGCCAGGGAAGATTGCATTGTTTTCATGCTATTGGACTGTCTAAAATTAAATAGTATAAGAATTATATTTTGATTTCAGAAAAATGTCTACTTTTATCAAAATCATCATTTAAGTTTGACATGGAGACTTTAAAGATTACAGAAAGATTATTTTCTGCATGCTAAAACAATTAATAAATAAATAAAAATAGAACATAAATTGTCAGTATGCATGAAATTACAGCTTTTTAGACAAGATCGGGTACATTCAGGGTGGTATGGCTGTAGGAAAATGGAAGCTTTTCAGGCAAAAGCCTCAGGCTTGACTCCATTCTAGAATGGCTACCAATATGTTATGCGTTGTTATGGAGGTATCCCCACATCTCTGTGCCTCCATTTTCTAGTATTAAAAGAGTTATAAGACTTATAATATTTATTTTCTCTACATAAAAATCAGCCAAGAGTCATCAAACAACAGAAAATAAAGGCTAATCAATACTTTGAGCCCTCTAAGAAGAGTGCTGTTTTTATTGTCAGGAAAATATTTAGATAATCAAATATGACTCAATTGGAAAGTCAGTGTTAGGTACACTTTGTGAAGTTAAAATAAGGTGAAATTATTCTTTCCAAGTAAGCTTAATTTTCTTTCCTTTGAGGTGAATTGATTTGAAATAAAGAATTCAAAACACTTTATTTTATAGACTAATTTCCAGTGAGGGATTGTTTTTAGGACAGCTTTAAAAGTATATGAGACCAAGATCTTAGTTAAAATTGAATCAACGGCACTCTCTTCATGCAGTATTTCTACATATAACATATAAATAATCTAAGCTATCATTTCTCTGTATATCATTCAATAAATATACATTTTATCAGTCAGACTTCAGGTGTCAAGTCACCTGAAAAAACTCATGTTTCTTGGAAGCAGAGCTAGTGTCACAAAGGAAAAAGTGGCCCTAGTGTAAGTTAATACACCCATCAAATCTTCCATTGTTTTAGATATGATTCCATAACAAATCACTTCAGAGTAGTTCCTATGAGTGAGACTCTACTTATGTCAAGTTTAGTTATTTATTTTCATACTTAAAAATATCTATAAATTAAGACTTTCAGCTAAGATGGAGGCATACACAGATACACTGTGCCTCCTCACACAACCAAAAGAAGGACAAAAACAAACTTAAAAACAAAAAACAACCAGAATTGACAGAAAATTGAACTGTATGGAACTATGACAACCAAGGAGTTAAAGAAGAAACATTCATCCAGACCAGTAGGAGGTGTGGAGATGGGCAGCCAGGTGGAGAGGACTTGTGGCAAGGCAGCAGCTGGTAGATCAGACAAGGTGGTGGCTGGAGGAGAGGGAGGTCCCACATTTGAGTGCCAATAAGCCAGGAGGAACAACTGGGGAGCAAGACAGACCATGCAACCCAGGGTTCCAGTGTGGGGAAATAAAACCTCAAAACCTCTGACTGAAAAAAAAAACATGTGGGAGTTGAGGAGGTGGGAGAAACTCCCAGCCTCACAGGAGGGGTCACTGGAGAAACCCACAGGGTTCTAGAATGTACACAAAGTCACCCACCTGGGATCAGCACAAGAAGGGCCCAATTATCTTCTGGGTAGCAGGAAAAGTGACTGAAAACCAGCAGAGGGCTGAACAAGTGGCATTGTTTCCTCTTGGACCCCTCCCCCACATACGGTGCCACAACACAGCGGCATGTGTTGCCTTGACCTGAGGAACACCTAAGGCTCTGCCCCTTACTAGTAACAGGCATGCTGAGACAAAAAACAATGGGCCAAATGAAAGAACAGATCAAAGCTCCAGAAAAAAATCCAATTCAGCGACAAAGAGATAGCCATCCTTTCAGATGCAGAGTTGAAAACACTGGTAATCAAGATGCTCAACAGAATTGGTTGAGTATGGTCAAAAATTTCAGGAAAAAATGAAGGATATGAAAAGTGGAATAAAGGAAAATGTACAGGGAACCAACAGTGATGGGAATGAAATGAGGAATCAAATCAACAATTTGGACCAGCAAGAAATAAACATTCAACTAGAACAGAATGAATAAACAAGAATTCAAACAAATGAGGAGAGGCTTAGGAATCTCCAGGACAACTTTAAACATTCCAACATCTGAATCATAGGGGTTCCAGAAGGAGAAGAGGAAAAGGAAGAAATTGAAAACTTGTTTGCACAAATAATGAAGGAGAAGTTCCCCAATCTGGCAAAGGAAATAGACTTCCAGGTAGTCCAGGAAGCTCAGAGAGTCCCATAGAAGTTGCACCTAAGGAATCACACACCAAAGCATATCATAATTAAGTTACCCAAGATTAAAGATAAGGAGACAATCTTAAAAGCAGCAAAAGGAGACACTTACCTACAGAGGAGTTCCCATAAGACTATCAGCTGATTTCTCAAAAGAAATCTTGCAGGCAAGATGGGGCCGGAAAGAAGTATTCAAAGTCATGAAACACAAGGACCTACATCCAAGATGACTCTATCCAGCAAAGCTATCATTTAGAATGGAAGGGAAGAAGAAATGCTTTCCAGATAAGGTCAAGTTAAAGGAGTTCATCATCACCAAGCCCTTATTATATAAAATGTTAAAGGGACTTATCTAAGAAAAAGAAGAAGATAAAAAACACGAACAGTAAACTCACAACAAACTCACAACTATCAACAGTTGACGCCCCCCCTCAAAAAAATACCCAACAACGAAACAAAACAAAACCCCAAGACAAAAACAGACTAAGCAAACAACTAGAGCAGGAGCAGAATCACAGAAATGAAGATCACATGGAGGGTTAGTAGTGGGAAGGGAAGGGAAAGAATGGGGAAAAAGTACAGGGAATAAGTAGCATAAATGGTAGGTAGAAAATATAAAGGGAGAAGTTAAGAATAGTATAGGAAATGTAGAATCCAAAGAACCTATATGTATGACCCGTGGACATGAATGGACTAAGTGGAGGGGAATGTGGGTGGGAAGGGGTGTGCAGGGAGGAGGGGAATAAAGAGGGGGAAATGGGATAACTATAATAGCATAATCAATAAAATATATTTAAAAACAAAAATAAATTGGCAGTTATTTAAAAAAGAAAAATGGTATCTATAAATTAGTTTGGCTAATTTACAATCATGTGATATAAAGCGATCATAAATGCCCCAGAGTTTCTAAAGGAATTCTCATTAGACTTTTATTTAAAAAATAATTGAGTAGTGAGGTTTGCTACAGCTAAAAGTTTAGGGGCCCAGCTAGGTTACTTAGCCAATACTATTTAAGTTACAATTTTGACACCATTTTATCTTAAATACACATGGAGCCTGTATGCAACTGGGTTGAATTAATTTAATGACTAAGTAGTGTTTCCTCTCTCTCTCTCTCTCTCTCTATCCATATTTATATACATATTTGAGATATATGTGTATATACATGCATTATATCTCAAATGATAAATTGCTTTTTAAATACCTTAACTTTTGATGATCAGAGATGCCATCCAAATTTGAGGGTGAGGTTGCTTGTGATATGTAATGATTTCAGTTCCCCAAGTAAAAGTGATATGGACTGTGACATTTGGCTAAATTGTGACACTTTATTGCATGAACAAATGAAGTAGTAGTGGAGGTCATGAGGACACTATTTTAAAATATCATCAGCTATAAAGTCTTGCACCACTGCTTTCTTTACATGCGGAACTTAGATAAATCTATTTAATAATGTTATGTATTTTCTTCCCTCTGAGTTAGATTCTTCCTGCCTGCTGTAATTGGCAATTACTTCCTTTCCTTGAGGAGGACATTTCACAGGAGAAATAAAAGTTGTTTCCATCACAGTCAGGTCCACTGTTTCCTAAAACATTTTTAAATTGGAAGGACTAAGGAAGGTTGTTTGATGGCTCTGCTGTACTTTATTATTGAGGAGCCATGATTTCCTGCTTCTGAGAAATGTGTCCTGGTATCCATGTATTCAAGACCCTGCTGCCAAAATATACACATACATGATTGATTTCCCAATTTATTGGTGATATTGTATATGCCATCAAGTGCAGTTTAAATGATCTTGACAGGTAAAGAAGAGTACCACTGACAGGTGCAGCAATACATGTCTGGCTTAAGATTTCACATGTTTTTATAGCATTTGATGGAGTGGCAGGCTGATAAATTAAAATGACAATTGTAGCATCAGGCTTGAAAGCTTAACCACTTTAGATCACAGAAAATCTGTGCACTTGCCAGAGAAGCAGCCTGCAGGGCCTTGGAAAAATAACACAAGCACTGTTGCTGAAGTAATCATTAATCTTGTGGTGGCACTGTCTGAGTCTAAAAAGTAAGAAAATAGGTTTTTAGAAGGGGAAAATGGCTTTATCCTCTTATGTCTGTTTCCCTGGAGACCTAGAGGAAATTGAAATCACACCATAAAAAATAGGCATTAAATTGGCCACTGGTGACTCCATAATGGCAGATGGGTGTGTTTAAAGCTTAGGGACAGTTTCTTGTTATTCTTCCCTTAGTTTTAACACTACATCTGGATTTCAGCATGTCCTATGGTCACCATGATCCCACAAATTGAAAAACCATGATCCCTCAATTGAAAAACCTCTAAGACATCACCCCATCACTCACTGATTCTGATATTTTTAAAGAAAATATTTTATTGGCATTTTATTTCTTTTTTTTACAGATTTTATTTTTTAACAAATGAAAACTGTATATATTTAAGATGTACAATGCGATGCTTTTCTATACATACATATTGTGAAATGATTTCCACAATCAAACTAATTAACCTATCCATCACCTCACATAGTTCATTTTTGGGGGGTGAGAACACTTAACATCTACTTTTTTAAAAAAGCAAATTTCAAGTATAAAATATGGTGCTTTTAATGATAGTCACCATGCAGTATGATAGTTACCAGAACTCGAAGTTTCAGTGTATAACTAAACTTCGTCTTTCCAATTCCTCCACCTCCCTGGCAACCACTGTTTTACTCTCTGGTTCTGAGTTCAGCTATCTTAGCTTCCACATGTGAATGAGATCATGCAGTATTTGTCTTTCTGTG
Source organism: Tonatia bakeri (assembly GCA_004024845.1). Taxonomy (NCBI): domain Eukaryota; kingdom Metazoa; phylum Chordata; class Mammalia; order Chiroptera; family Phyllostomidae; genus Tonatia; species Tonatia bakeri. The sequence goes on along the minus strand of PVIA01001656.1, from coordinate 118,507 downwards.
TCTGGCATCTGACTTATTTCATTTACTATAACGTCCTCCAGGTTCACCCATGTCATGACAAATGGCAGGATTATATAAAAATAGCAGTCATGACCTCTGGTTTGGACTGAGTAGATAGGTATCAGAGATCTGGAGATCAGGCTTTGCTGGGCCAGGATCAGCTCACTCACAGAGCCAGTGCCTCAAAAGAGATCAATATAATTATTGGTATTTGCATTCTGAATGTGTTTTTGAATGCCTGTCAGCCAAGCTTGAAAACGAGTATATTCTGAGCTATATCAATAGAATTTTTAAATTAGTCTGAATTATTTAAATTATTCTAATACAGATAAAAAACCTGAAAAAGGTTTTTGCCCACGCAATAATCATTCTCATAATAAAGCCACTTATGCAAAAATTCATCCACTAAAAACTCATGTGAATCAAAGTTTCAGTTCTAAAATACAACCGATTCATATCAAAGTCTTCTTTTAGAAAGGTCAATTTCAGCTAAAGAGGTAAGAAGAAATAATTTACGTGTAGATTTTCATTTAATGCCTTGAGAATATTTTTTAAGTGGCTCAGGGTTTGCAATGTCGACAGCCACTTCTACCGGAAGAGGACTCAGGTACTGTCCCAACACATACTTTTACACTGTGAATCGTGGATAGCAAAAGAATATGAACTTCCTTGTCCCTTCCCCTGTATTGTTCATCAATGGATTGTGAAAAGCTTTTTCAATGCAAAACTGGTTTCAAACTAAGATTTAGAATCTTAACTGGAATGATTACTCTATTCTTGTTCACTTCTATAAATGTAAACTTGATGCCTCTTTTCACCAAGCTTACTTCCAAAATCAGAATCTATCTGGTGCCACATAAGGGAAAGTGCTTGCCAGGAGAGTTCTTATATTGCTTTAACATGTAATGGTTGGAGGATGAGCAGAATATCAGCCATTTAATACTCATCTAGCACACAAGCCTACACTCTGTGCTGAAATTCCAGGCTATTCAGCTGGTACTTTTTACTGTCAGATGAGATGGGAAAATTTTTCCATTTTTAAATCTTTTAATTAAATGTATTTGATTTATATAAAAATATTTATGTTGTACATTTATAATAAATAATATATGTAATATGTATTAAGATATATATTTATAATAATTTAAAATATAAACCTATGCATGGCTGTAAGGGAACACTGGGGAGGATGCAGCATGATGTAGACAGTGGTTTCCAGGTCTGACTGGTACCACGATTGCTAACTATCTCTGAAAGACCCTGAATGTATTGACCCACCCTGAGAAACAGAATCAGACTGTAGGATGATCCTTCATAACTCATGCTGGACTAAAGTTTATATTTTAATGTTTCCTAATGACATTATCTTATTAATCACTGACTTGTGCATATAAAAGTCCTTTTATCAACATAGGGTTGAAGGTCTGAAATCTGAGATTTCCTTTCACATTCTCCTGACCTTTTCCATAAGCAAATATTTCCTTGTGTTTTAACTGTCTTTGACAAATTTGTTGATTGGTATATTCAGATTATGTTGTGACATTTAAAAATGTTATTTCATAATTCTTATAGCACATTTACACAAGGAGAAATTTTGATCCCATATTTACATTAAGAAGAGATGCACATCAAAATTTATCAATATTTCTTTTCACTCAAAGAATTTAAATAACAATTATTAGAGTTAATTATTGAAATATGAAACAATATCTTTGCTTATATTATTTCAGAGCTTATTTCATGAATAACTATTTTTTCTCTGGTTTGTAAAAACTTCTTTTGGTTTCCACAAGTAACTCAAAGCATGACCTGCAGGAGCATGGAATTTTATTCTCAGATTGACTTTTTAGAGTATAACACAAGAATACAGAACAGTAATATCTAGAACAGTAATAATAGTTAACATTTATGAATAATTCCTATGTATCAAGAACAGTGCTAAATACTTGATCTGAATTTTGTTATTAATTTCCATTTCAAAAATAAGGACCAGAAGCTTGGGAGCTTAAGTAACTGCCTAAACTCATACAGCTAGTTTGTAAGGGTCAGAGCCTATGAGGGTGAAAGATTCCTAAAAGTACATGTTAACCAGTTTTTAAGTCACTAGCAGGCAAAGGACTAAAGTGTGAAATATTTAGCACTGAGTTTTTCATTAATATATCTTTTTTATTCAACATAGGATTAAAATAATCTACAGGAAGTATGAAAAGTCCTAGAAGAACCCAATGTTATATACTCACAGGCCCACTAATATCATAGACTATACACTATGCATTTATTCCCTTTGGCAAACAACTAAGTAAAAGTCACAACTTTGAATAATGGTTCTGGCAATAGATTACCTATCGCCTGGTAGGATTCTGTGTGTCTTTTATGGTCATGATTACCCTGTTCTCCTACTGAAAAGGGTCATGAGAAAGATTCATAAATACTTTTGGACAATTTTATTTAAAATCATTTGCTTGGAGGGAATGGAGAAATTTCTCTATGACATAAAATGTCCAGTCAACAGAAATCTTTGGGTGTTTCATCCCAATTTACTTTTGAGTCCTATCTATGTCCAATATCTCAATCATACCTCAGTCATACCTGGGTCATATCTAAGTCATATCATCATATGCCAAGTCAGTTTTCCCATTTTGAGTATTTGCTGAGTTATAAATCATTCTTCTTTGGAGACTTTTTTCTCAGGGCTTTACTACTGAGTTCTAAATCCTGATAAATTTAAAACAAAGATTAGTGAGGGTGTGCAATAAAAAATGACTTCAGAGTATTTGGAGGACAGGGAATGCCTCTGAGAAACCATACTAGGTGAAGAATAAAAAGAAGCTATTTCACCCCCCTTGATTGGGGGGCAGGACATACATTCATTCCAAATAAAAGATTTCCTCCATGGATGGAACTGGAAAACACTATGCTAAGTGAAATAAGCCAGGCAGTGAAAGAGAAATGCCATATGATTTCACCTTTAAGTGGAAACTAATCAATAAAACAAATAGGCAAACAAAATACAACCAGAGATGTTGAAATAAAGAAGAATCTGACAGTAACCAGAGGGGAGGTGGGAGGGAATAACAAGAGGGAGGGTGAAAGGATTTCCAGGAACAACTATAAAGGACACATGGACAAAACCAAAGTGGGGTGGAATGAGGGGAGGGAGGTGGGGATGGCTGGGGTAGGGCAAGAGTGGTGGGGGGTGGAGACACACAAATGTACTTGAACAATAAAAAAGAATATTTATTCAGACTTAAAGATTTTTAACAATAGCATTGGATGACCAATGAAAGGAAGAAGCATGCTCTAACAATTTCTTTGGACCAGATCAACTTGACCTGCCATTTTTCATGAACTCCAATAAATCACCAGCTCCATTTTTTCCCAGTATCCCAAACAATTAATTCAATTCCCATGATTCAAATGGCTTTCTATGAATCTTTTATGAGGAGTAGCAGGGAGCAGGGAACCATGTGCTCAATGAGTGACAGAAATATTCAAAGGTCACAAACAAAGTCATAAAAAAAATTAATGTGATTGTTTAAAAATCTAACCCCATCCATGTTTTTGGTTATTGAGCATGAGTGTAGTGACTGCCTAGATATTATTTTTTAAAATAAAATACTGCATGACTTCTCCAAAGTCAGACATCACATCGTTCAACATTTTCTGAAACATTACAACATCAACCATAACACTGAGCATGCAGAAGTTCTTTAAGTGGACTTTTTTTTAAGATTTTACTTATTTATTTTTAGAGAGGGAGAGAGAGAGAGAGAGAGAGAGAGAGAGAGAGAAACATCAATGTGAGGTTGCTGAGAGACATGGCCTGCAACCTAGACATGTGCCCTGACTGGGAATCGAACCTGCGAAGCCTGGTTCGCAGCTCGCGCTCAATCCACTGAGCTACACCAGCCAGGGCTTAAGTGGACATTTTAATACAGTAAAAGGATTATTGGATAGAGCTGTTAAAAAAAAACTTTGCTCATTCTTAACTAGTTCTAAATGGCTGAAAATTGTACATGTGTTCTTGTCCACAATATATTATTATTAGATCATGTATTGTGACTTCGGATACCATCAGCTCTGTATTCAGACAGGCTATCTTTGTGAGTGGAGTGGAGAAATAAAAGTGAAATGAGAAAAGAGAGAACAGATAGAGATTTTGGAGGTAGATTTAGAGAAAAACAGGGAAAGAAATACTGAGTAGAGAACACTGAAATAAAACTGCAAAGATAAGTAAATGGATTAGGAAACAGTGAAAGTGTAGTTTAGAGGAATTTTTAGAACCAACCTGAGCATATGTTTATATGATAAGAATACAGATAATTACTGTTAATGCTGTTGGTTGTATATTGATGATACACAATTTTTATACATTCATTAGCTGAATTTCTGAGGTCACAAAACAGGTCAGGATACATGTTACTTAAGTCTTTATAAATGCGGATTACAATGTTGCGGGAAAAGGTGATGCATTCAATGATGTTATGAATATGTTAAATGATTGAAATACCATATCAGTAAACCTTGTTAATTTGAATTAAAAATTGATTAAAGAATTGAGATTAAAAATATTTAGACATATACTCACCCAACAGATAAGAAAGGCTCCTTTGACTCAAGTCTGTGAAAAAATATTTTTAAAATATTTTAATATAACAATATGCTATGTACTTAAAATTGCTTTTGCATAAATATGACAGAATTATTATACTTGTTGGTATAAAAATACACAATTTAGTACTAGTAAAAAGCTATCAATAATATATTAAGACCTAATCTAGACTTATTCAAATTCTAGCTGGATTAATGCAGAGGCTAAAAAGAATGAGAGAAACTTAGTATAGAATGTAGCATTTGAAGGCTGCATTAGGATAGTATTAGTCTAATTCTGATTTGCACCTTCAAAGAAGCAGCTCTTGGATTTGTCAATTTTTTGTATCACTTTTAAAAACTTTACTTCCTTTATTTCTGTTCTGATTTTTATTATTTCCTTTCTTCTACTCACTTTGAGCTTTGTTTGTTGTTCTTTTTCAAATCCCTTTAAGTGTAAAGTTAGATTGTTTATTTGAGCTTTCTCTTGTTTTATTTTTTTATAGGTCTGTAATGCTTTGAATTTGCCTTTTAGCAGTGCTATCCCTGTGTCCCACAGGTTTGGGGTTGTTGTTTCATTTGTTTCAAGGTATTTTTTTTATTTCTTCCTCGATCTCATTGTTGACCCATTCACTGTGTAATATGTTATTTAGCTTCTATGTCTTCATGTATTTTTCAGTGTTCTTGTGATTGATTTCTAGTTTTATAGCATTATGTTCAGAGAAGATGCTTGATATAGTTTCAATGTTCTTAAATTTATTGAGACTTGTTTTGTGTTCTAATACATGGTCCATCCTAGAAAACATTCCATGTGGACTTGAAAATTATGTATATTCTGCTACTTTGGGGTGAAATGCTCTGAAGATAACAATTAAATCCAATTGATCTAGTGTGTCATTTAAGGCCCCTGTCTCCTTGTTGATTTTCTGTCTGGAAGATCTATCCATTGAAGTCACTGGGGTTTTAAAATTCCTTACTATCACTGTATTTTTGTTGATCTCTATCTTTATGTCCATCAAGATTTGCTTTACATATTTAGATGCGCCTGTGTTGGATCCACAAATTTTGAATGGTTCCTTTGATCGTTATGTAGTGTACTTCTTTGTCTCTTACTATAGCCTTTGTTTTAAAGTCTATTTTGTTGAATAAACATATTGCTACCCAAGTTTTTTTCCCATTTGCGTGAAATATCATCTATCTTAGTTGGGTTTCTGTGGATTTTATTTTCTACCCATTCAGCTACCCCATGTCTTTTGGTAGGAGCATTTAAGCCATTTGAAGTTAAGGTGATTATTGATAGATATGCACTCATTGCCATTTTAATTTTTAACTATTTTTCTATGTTTCCTTCTCCTTCTTCTTCCTTTTCTTAAAGCAGGGATGTCAAAATCATTTTCACAGGGGGCCATATCAGCCTCACGGTTGCCTTCAAATGGCTGAAATAAGTTTAAGGTTGTATAAATGTAACTACTACTTAAATGTTAAGGAGTTCAAATTACATTTGGCCCTTTGAAGGCAACCGTGAGGCTAATGTGGCCCCCAATGAAAATGAGTTTGATGCCCCTGTCTTAATACAACTTTTTTTAACATTTGTGGCAGCACTGGTTTGGTGTTAACAAACTCCTTTAGCCTTTTTTTGTTGTTGTTTGGGAAGCTCTATTTCTCCTTCAATTGTAAATGATAGCCTCGCTGGGTAAAGTATCCTTGGTTGTAGATCCCTGCTTTTTATCACCTTGAATATTTCATGCCAATCCCTTCTGGCCTGAAATGTTTTTGTTGAGAAATCAAATGACAGTCTAATTGGAGCTTCTTTGTAGGTAACTACCTAGTTTTCTCTTTCTGCTTTTAGGATTCTCTCCTTGTTTTCAAGCTTTGCCAATTTATTTATGATGTGTTTTGGTGTAGGCCTCTTTGGGTCTATCTTATTTGGTACTCTTTGAGCTTCTTGGACTTGTGTGTCTTGTTTCTTCACCAGATTAGGGACATTTTCAGTCATTATTTCTTCAAATAGGTTCTTGACCCCTTGTTTATTCTCTTCTTCATCTGATATTCCCATGATGTGGATGTGGTTACACTTCATGTTCTCCCAAAGCTTTCTTAAGCTCTCCTCCTTTTTTTAGAATTCTTTTTTCTTTCTGTTGCTCTGCTTGGATGTTTTTTTCCACTTTTTATTCCAAATCACTGATTCAATCCTCTGCTTCAGATATTGCATTCTTTCTTTATGACTGTTTTTTAATTGTTTCTGTCTTTTTTCAGTATACTTATAGTCATTACTCAATTATATATCTGATGAATTGCTTGCCTCCATTTCATTTGGTTCTTCTTTTGGGGAAGTCTCTTATTCTTTCATTTGTGGCTCTTTCTTTGTCTTCCATTTTGGCTGGTTCTTTGTACTTGTTTCTATGTGTTAGGTATATCTGCAAAGACTCTAGTGTAATCCTATGACAGATGCTGCCTGTGACTGGGCCTGGGCAACCTGTTTGGAGCTATCAGCCATCCGAAATTTGTGGCTCCCTCTGCTGGGCCTGCATGTATGCAGAAAGGACCAAGCTGTGCACCAATACCACCTTTTACCAGCACCAGGCCTGGGGCAGGGTCAGGTAAAGTCTCAGAGCTCCCAAGGATCTCTGCCTTTGCTCTTAGACTTAATCACTAATCTAGTCTCCAGGTCTACTCAGCAGCTTGGCTGAAGGTCCACAAGGTGGGACCAGAGGGAGTTTTGTGGGTGGAGATATTGCTTCCCCTCAGACTGATGCCACTTAGAAGGGAGTTCTCTGTCTGAAAAAGATGGCTTTTGCAGTGTGGGGAATGACTCAGCATAGTGATCCTAGGAGCTGTTTCTTCAGTTCTCTCCCCAGAGCCACCAAAACCAGACTTTCCTCATGCATCTCTAGTCCACACTGCCCTCCGTCTGGTGGAGGCCAGGGTTAAGTGGCTGCAAATGAGATTTTGTGCATTGGTTGTTTAGGAGGCTCTCTCTATCTCTCTTTCTTCCTGGAAGGCAGAAACCCCTCTTCTTTTCACAGCTGGATATTATTAGTGTTCCTTTCCCAGTTCTGGTGCTGTAGGCTGGAGAGCTGAGCTTGGGGTTTAGACTGCATACTTCTGAGGGGCACCCTGCCCAAAGCCACTAAAATATCCCTCTACACTTTAGCTGCCACCTGTAGGAGCCCAGCCAGTCCTCTCATACCTCTTCTGCACTCCCTACCACCTCGTTGTGGTGAAGTAGTTTCTTTTCTCTGTTCTTGGCTATAAGGCTTCTTTCTCTCCAGCTACTCTTTAGTTGGTTATTCAGGATGATTTTTCTATAATTTAGTTTAATTCCAGTTTGGTCCTGGGAGGAGGTCAGTGTAATTTTCAATTACTTCTCCACCCTCTTAACATCCTCTACACTCTCTATATTTGCTTATTTTCTGTTTTTACAGTGTTTTTTGTAGAAGTTTTTATATATCTATTTGTAATTATTGGAGTATTAAAGTTCATAATGCAGTTGGCTACATATTAATTGAATAATTTATTTCCAGTAAGTCTTCCAGCAAGATCTAAACATCATGACATTCCTGGTCACTTAGTGGCAACAACACCACCCAGGGCAGGAGGAATCAGGTCACAGATGAGGGTGTTCTTGCTTCCCTGTGTCCTAAGAACCAGGTATTTTTTGTAGCTCTCATATATTAAGGGAGAATATAATTCTGAAGTCTCTGCTTGGTTGTGGCATCCTGAGCAAGCCACTTAATAAATATTCTAGGGCTTACTTTTCTCACTACAAAATAAGGTTTCACAAAAAGCTTAATAGCTTTTTCAAGTATTATAGGAACCATATTTTGATGTACAAAGTTTAGTCTCCATTTAATTGTTAACTATTAATAGTCTAACACACCCCGATGACATTTTCATCATGCCAAGACCTTGTGACTTAAACACACTTTTTTTCCAAGACACTTACTAAATGTGGCCAAAAGATGATAATTTTGATCAAAGAGAAGCCCTGGTGATTCTTAGATGTGTGACAGGACATAGCTGAGCAGTGGCCATTCTTAGATAGGAGCTGGACAGCGGCCATTCTCAGATAAGCAGTTGTCTCAAGGTTGTATGTTAACCCTCGCTTTCAGCAGCTGCATTCCTTCCCCTTCCTCCTTTTGCTTTTGTAACAAGAGTATATAAACCAGCCCCAGTTTAAACTTGGTGACCGGAATTTGGAACTTCTCTGGGTCCGCATGCGTGAATAAATCTATACTTCACAAACTCTGAGGCCATCTGAGTCATCTTTTCCTTAACAGACGCTTTCTTTTACTGAACATTTTGCATATTAAAACATCTCACAGTTCTATCATTATCCTTAAAAATTCATTTATTGCTAAAAGATTAAAACAAGTAAAAGTCTTCCTTGTGTCATAGGGACAGACTATTCATAGATAACTGTAGATGGATTTTTTGACATCCTGTGAAAATTAGAATCTGTCTTTGGACTCTCCTTTCATCATCTGAAGAGAAAAAACAAAAGCAAAAGCAACCAGTCTTCTACTGTAAGAAGCAAGGAACCTGTGAGAAGGACAAGTTTCCCTGGTGCTCATTGCGTGGAGCAGCAGTGGCCATTATGGGCACTACATGCTCACCTGCCCAAGGAAGTCTGAGCGTGATTCGGTGACCAAGAGTTCAGTTATAGAACAGTCCCTGGCTCATAAAGTACAACACGAGGAACAGAGTCAATAAAATCATAATAACTATGCATGGGGCCAGGTGATTACTGGAAATACCAAAGGAACTCTCTGTAAAGTATATGATTGTCTAACTATTATGCTGTATATCTGAAACTAATATTGTAAATCATATTGTATATTATTATACAATATACAACATAATAATATACAATATATTATTATATATTAATATGCAATGTATATTGTATATTATTGTATATATTAATAATATACAATATATTATTGTACATTATTGTATATTGCAAATCATATTGTATATTTAATGCCTCATATAATAGTCAATATTAGGAATTTGACAAGCCAGTCTAAGCATTTAAGCACATTTAATACTCATAATCTCCCTGTGAGGTTGGTACCATTATTGTCTCTATTTTTTACATAGGAAACTGAGGCAGAGAAGGGTTGAGTAACTCTCCCAAGACCTTAAAGCTACAAAGTCATAGAGGAAGATGATGACTCGGGCAGTCTGATTAAGACCTTGGTTTCTTAATATTATAGTATATTTAGAACATTTTTCTATATGTTATTTGTTAGCCATTCAAAGAACATCAGAGTCACCTTGAAGGTAAGGATTTGTTCACAACAGATTCCATTTGTCTGGAGGAAAAGCAGCTTCCCCTTCATTTCCTGGGATGCATTTTTCCAAGGGTTTGTGTTGCTTAGCTGAAATGCCTGCTTCCAGCTCTCACCAGGCCCCCAGGAAAGTTCCATTTCCTGTCACCACTATCTGAGCTCCTCACTCCCAGTGACAGATTAAACAGGTGAATCTCCCTGAGGTGTCAGAGAAAATCTTGGTGTGGTGCCAACCCGCACAGTCACAAATCTCCCATGCTGGAAATGGACACTGTGGCATACATCTCTGATTTACCCTTCTAACTTTCCCAGGGAGTGAATTGAAGCTAGAGGAATGGATATGAAGGAAAGAGAAGGCCCTCATGGCAAAACAACAACAACAACAACAAAACCCTAAGCACTGTCAGATTCCCCAGGAAGACTAGAGACTTAGCCCCATAGCCCAGGGGCATGGATGTGGTAGGGGTGGCCAGAGCAGAAGACAAAGTCACCCTTGCTGGGCTGTGACTCCAGAAGTGACATCACCACCCCTCACGCTGGAAGGGGACTCACACAACTCTGTTCACCTTTCCATTCATATAAGAGAAATGATTTTTTAAAAAAAGAACTCAAATTCAATTATTTGCACATTGGTGGATTTGCTCATCTCAGTTCTAACCCTGTGTGGTGAAAGGAAGTAAATTTATGACACACTAGCCAGTGACTGTTCAGCCATCTTTTTCCCTTGTCTCAGGCTGTTCTTGGCTAATAGCTGGTAAATCCAGTGGAGACCTGCCACCTGCACTAACAGAGGAAGAAAGTCATTGGTGAGTCATCTCATTTCAGATTTCAATCCATAGTACTGCTCTTTGCAGAATTCTGAGGTTATTTATTTTGTTCCCCCATCCCACTATAAGGCATCAGAGTCAATACAATCCTATGCAGTCTTCTGATGGCCAGTGGTAATATGTTGTGCAGTGTGAATGGTACTAAATGACATAAAATATGTATTCATATGGCAGCCCTAGTAAATTGAGATGAGTAGTTGACTTTTGTCCTCACCTCCTTCACTCAGTCCCTCCCACATCCACACTTTATACCAGTGCCCCACACTCACAACTGTTTAGGCTCCAGGTGTAACCACTCTGTCCTCCACATTCTTTTTTTTTCATACTTTTTAAAAGTATATTTTAATGATTATGCTATTGTAGTTTTCCCAATTTCTCCCCCTTTATCTCCCCTCTGCCCTGCACCCCCCAACCCTTATATGTGGAACCCAACCTTAGTTCATGTCCATGGGTTCCACATATAAGTTCTTTGAGTTCTCTGTTTCCTATACCATTTTTGATCTCTCCCCATCTATTTTATGCCTACCAATTAAGTTGCTTCTTCCCTGTGCCTTTCCCTCCTATTCTTCCCTTCCTGCTCCACACTGAAATCTCTCCATGTGATGTCCATTTCTCTGATTCTGTTCCTGTTCTTGTTATTTTCTTAGTTTTTGTTTTCATTGTTTTTCTTTTCTTTTAGGCTCATTTATTGATAGTTGTGAGTTTGCTGTCATTTTACTGTTCATAGTTTTGATCTTTTTCTTAGATAAGTTCCTTTAACATTTCCTATAATAATGGCTTGGTGATGATGAACTCCTTTAACTTGACCTTATCTGGGAAGCACTTTACCTGTCCTTCCATTCTAAATGAAAGCTTTGCTGGATAGAGCAATCTTGAATGTAGGTCCTTGCCTTTCATGACTTGGAATACTTCTTTCCAGCCCCTTCTTGCCTGTAAGGTCTCTTTTGAGAAATCAGCTGACAGTCTGATGGGAACTCCTTTGTAGGTTACTGTATCCTTATCTCTTGCTGCTTCTAGGATTCTCTCCTTCATTTTTACCTTGGCTAATGTAATTATGATGTGTCTTGGTGTGTTCCTCCTTGGGTCCAACTTCTTTGGGACTCTCTGAGCTTCCTGGACTACCTGTAAGTCTATTTCCTTCTCCAGATTGGGGAAGTTTTCCTTCACCATTTTTTCAAATAAGTTTTCAATTGTTTGCCATTGTTCTTCTCCTTCTGGCACCCCTATAATTTGGATATTGAAACATTTCAGGTTGTCCCAGAGATTCCTCAAGCCTCTCTTCATTTTTTTGAATTCTTGTTTCTTCATTCTGTTTTGGTTGAATGTTTATTTTTTTCTTTTGTTCTAAATAGTTGCTTTGAGTCCTGGTTTCCTTCCTGTCACTGTTGGTTCCCTGAATATTTTGCTTTATTTCATTTTGGGTATCTTTCATTTGTTTCTTCATCTTTTGACCAAGCTCAGTCAGTTCTGTGAGCATTTTGGTTACCAAGGCTTTTAATTCTCCATCAGATAGGTTGGCTGTCTCCTTGACACTTATCTCTCTTTGTGAAACTTTGCTCTGTTCTTTCATTTGGGCCATATTTTTTTGTCTTAGCACACCAGTCTGGTTGTTCAGGTTGATTATTTCTTTAATTCCTTGGTTATCAGAGATTCATGCAGTTTGATTTTCTGGTGCTTCTGGTTGTTTATTGATTTTAGATTGGTTGTTATCCTCCCTTTGGTTGTGCAAGGAAGCAAAGGGTTTCTACCTATGCCTCCATCTTGGCTGGAACTCTCCTCCACATTCTCTTAGTGAAACACAAGAAAACTAATTAGCCTAAGATGTAGTTAATGTCTAATACAGGCTTGGAAACAACTTATTTTTGCATGTGTCTTGCTTAACTTTACTGCTGCCCCCTCCTAGTGACACATGTGACTAACAAATTGATCTCTCATCCAAGTTCCTAGCTGGGTAATCTGAGCCCCTTTCAGATCCAGAGTCTTTTACCCACACCCAATGTTTTCACCCAGATCTTTGAAAAATTAAAACCTGGAACTAAAAGTCAGAATTTAATGACTTCAACTGCCACATGCTGACAAAATTGTGTGATGCTGATCACCTACCTGGATTGCTCTTTATTACCACTTCCAGAGCATGTTGATAGCTCAGCAAGACTGGTGAGGGGCTGCATGTTAGTGTCCCTCTACCCCTGTAGGTACAGGTGTCTCACAAGAGCATAGGTTTATAATTCTAGGGAACATTCCCTTCTGTGATGTTCCCTAAGTAAGCTGTGAGGCATCAAGCATGAACCATGACCCCAAACCTGATAGATACAATCTTGTCAAAGTTTCTAATCCTGAGAGTGAATTCACAATTTACAATACCAAGATAAATTGTTAGTTAATATGAACTTTGGGGACTGCTTGACCAAATTAATTACTTCTTCCTGCAAACACTTTTGTCACTGGGTTTCATAGTACTCACTTTAGCTACCTCTTTAGTTGTCTTCTGACACTTTTGCTAGTTCCTGACTTCGAATACCAGTGTGTTCTACAACTTGATCCTTGGATTCTTCCCTTTCTCTTTTGAATTACCCCATGAGTACCACCCACATGCTGGTGACTCACAAATGAGCATATTCAGTCCTACCGTCTTCCTGAACTCCAGGTTGTGTCAACTCTTATCTTGATGTCTCCATTCAGCTATCTAACAGATATCCTGGCTTTCACATGTTTAAAAGCTGAACTCATTTCCACCTCCCACCTGGCCTGCTCCAACCTGCACTGCAAGTACTGCTCATCCCATGTAATTGTAACTTCGTATATTCAGATGTTTGGTCCCCAAACCTTGGAGACACCTGTGGTGGACAGTCCAGCCATAATGAATTCCTTCCCCTCACTGATCCAGAGATGAAGTCCATGTGCCCTCATCTTGTACATGGACTAGACTTGTAACTTTCCCTCAAATGTGACATTATGGAACTTCCACCCTAGGTTTTCGCGGGGCAGGCAGCTGCTTCTTCCTTCTTTAACTCAGTCACTATGTAAAACTGATCACTCTGAGACCACTGTGCTGTGAAGGCATTGCAACTAACCATATGGAGAGACCATGCAGAAAGAGATGCTTGGCCCAGAGCTGTTCCAGGCAGCCCTCACTGGGGCACCTGAGATATCACCACAGAGACAGTGTTAGACACTTCACAGAGTAGAACTGCCCAACAAAACCCAGCCCAGGCTGCTGGACAGGACAAAGAGAAAGGTTTATTTTTAAGCCAATAAATTTCATCAAGCAGTAGATAATATCCTTAACCCTGTTCTTTCTCTCACAGTCCACATCCAATCTGTTAGCAAGTTTGTTGACTATTTTCAAAACACATCCATGACATAACCACCGGTTTCTCCATAGCCACTACCTGAGCCACCATCACCTCCTGCTTGTTTTCCCCTGTTCCTCCCTGTTCTTTCCTAACCTATTCTCAACACAGAGCTCAAATGACCTCTAAAATGTATGTCCTGCCACAGTACTCTTTTGCTTGAAACCTTCCAAGGTTTCCCCATTTTACTCTAGTAAAAGCTGAAGTACTTTGTCCATAAGGTTTTACATGGTTTGACACTCCCATTACATCTCTACCATCACCAGCTCACTTCTTGCAGTTCCTCAGCTTTGCCTGACTCAGCTTCAGAAATACTGGCCTGCTTTTTATTAAACATGTGGGTATGCTTCTGCTTTAGGACCTTTGTGCCCATAGTCCCTCTTCCCAGAATGCTTTTCCACCAGGTAAAACCTTACCTGCCTGCTCATCACCTCCTTTAAGTCTTGGCTCAGTATCACCTTCTCGGCTTGGTCTTCACTGAGCACCCTATTCAAGATACCAACACCCTCATCTTCCTAGTCCCTCTGCTTAACACCTCCTACCTTCTCACAGATGCTTAATTGTTTAGTTTTGTTTATTATCACTTACCTCACACTTGAAGGTCAGGAATTCTTATTCATTTTGTTAACTGGTGCAGCCTCAGTGCCCAGAACAATGTCCAGTAGGTGCTTAATAATTGATAAATGACTAGTTACTGATTCTCTGTTATCTTCTCCTCTACCAGATCCACAGAGAATCTAATATAGGCTGAGTGGTCAATCCCTGAGTCAGCTCTGTTTATAGAGGCTTAAAGTTAAGTTATACTTGTGGGCTTGAGATTGTGTATCCACTCAGAATTTCTGAGACAGAAATTATTTTCTGAGTCACCAGCTCCTTCACAGACCCTCCAGGCTGACCCCAAGAGACATTCATTTCTATTTCTACTAATTTGTTGTTGTTTCCTCTCTACCAATTTCTGTTGCCTCACCTCCTAGTAAGTTCTTATGGTTGCCAACCCAAGGTCTGTCATGCAGAACAGTTGACCAGGTTGCCTGGCTGCCTTCCCAGCTCTTTTCACTCCAACTGAATTCCTGGAGCTTTGTTTTGAATCTGAGTCTATAGCAAGGGACTTGGAACTCACCAACCAGGCCTATGATGACAACTCTCTCCAACTAGTCTGAGTGCAGACTATCTAATACCTGGCTACCCACATTGTACCCCGCCTACACATAACACTACTTTCCTTGCTTTTTGTTTCTTTGATATCACATTATAAATATAATTCCCTCTAAACATGATATATGCAATATTGAGTTGAGATCATAAGCAGTTAGAAAAATGAGGGAAGGACAATCTTCAGTATGGTTTTGTGAACAATGTCACCCCAATAAATTCAATAAAAAAGACATAGCATAAATAAACAAGACATTTTCAGAGGTGAAAAAAATAAATTAGAAGTTATAATGCCACTAAAATTGTTCTATAATTTTCACTAAATTACCATGATGTCTTCAACTTGATGTTGTGGACAATTGTAGTAAGAAAAGACTTGAACTGCCTCTAACAGCTGCTTAGGATTCCAACTCAAAATGCTATTTCACACATGACTTCTGTATTTCATGGGTCATCATCTATTTCCATTTCAAACTGAGCTATTGGTTGGTGTATCACTTTCTTAAAAAAGCACACTCTGATCCATTTACTGTCCTCAGACCCTCAGCATGACTTATTCTGCAGCTATAGATTATCACTGCTAAGAATTGAGGACATAGCCCTGTCCTCCTTTCCCACTCATGTGTATGCCCTGTCCATTATGCCCTTTCAGAGCATCAGTGGCAAAAAACTGAGTTTTTGATGCAATGGAGGGCAGTTACTCTGGGGCAGGTACCACTGTCATTACTGACTCACTAATCTGTAGTCAGACCTGCGATCACTCTGTGTTCGTGATTACTTATTTTATTGCACAACTTAAGGGCTCACAAATTTTGACTTTTTGATTTTTGAAGATTAGATGATGTCAGCTGCTCCCCCTCCCCTTGCCCTGAGCTCCTGACCCTGCTGTGTGGTGACTGACAGTGACCCCCTCCACACAGGGCTGTTGGACCAGAGAGACTCATGTTAAAGTTGCCCTTTCAGAAAATCAACTTTTTCTAATAAACATGGTGACTAAAGGAGTGTAGCACTTAGATGAAGGGCTATATCTGTTGAGCTGGTTTGTACAATAATGACAAAGAATCCTCATTGTTGCCCATGTGAGTGCTTTTCTGGGATGTTTATTGGCTACAACAGGAAAAATCTAGCTTTTAAATCTTTCTCTCTCTTTATTTTTGTTATAGAATTCTCATTAAATAAAATGTTCACTAGGTACTGAAATTATGAAAATTATCATCCATATTCTCCATGTTCAAAGACAATGAGAGCTAATAGCTTGATCCCTATTTTTTCTCAGTATGTTTGTTTTACTTATTAAATAGTTTTGGTTGTCTGTTTATATAATATGTACTCTTTATATAATTATATGTTGTTCATATATATATATTTTTTGGTTACTCAGCTCTTAAAACTTTTTCCATGTCAGAATGAACACCTTATTTTAAATATTTCATCTAATAGAAGTGTCATACCACTACTGTATGATATTTTGGTCAGGTTAGATTGTTTAGTATTATAAATAAAACTGCAAAGAACATTTGGAGAATACTTTCAATATTTTTTTACATTTTTAAAATAGGATTTTTTAGATACATTTTCAAAAATGGAATTGCTTTTTGAAATGGAAAGATATGAATATTTTCCAATCCTAGATAGCATTTGGAAGAAAAAAAAAGGGGGTAGTCTCAATAAAGAAGCAGCTGTCCTTTATGTTAGTCTCTGGATTGGAAAGCCAACAGCAGAATCCCAGAAAGTCAGAAATGGGAATACACTAAGGAGTCGCTTAGCTCTACTCCTTTGTGCCATTATGAAAAAGATGGGCTTAAAAGAGGTTGGTTGCTTAAAAGAAGTTTGCCAACTAGCTGGCTTCCATACTGCGGATGCAGGTTTCCTGATTTCTAATCCAGCTCACTGTGATGACTGACCACTAATGTTTTCTGGGACCAAGTAGTTCTAACAGAGATTTTCCCAGAGAAAAGATGTTTGAAACAAATACTGAAGTGCAAATGATGTAGCATCTAGTTTCACTCAAATAAGCCCCTTGTGCTTTTATCCAATTTCACAGACACCCATGAACTCTATGTCAACACTAGAGTTTGGAAGATCCCTTACACTCTGAGTATTCTGATTTTTAACAATATCAACAAGGATAAATTATCAATCATGTTATCATTCCAGTAAAAAGAAATTTTGAAAGTTTTATAGAATTAGTGAATTTCTTCCAAAAAACCCATTTTGGGGAGAAGCATTCATCCTGTATGACTGACATAAACTAGTGAAACTTGGCTGCTTCTTTTTCCCTCATTTATCTAGACTTTGAAAAGTGAGGTATTTTGCTTCCCTTTTAGTACTTATAACTAAATCAGAAAATTACTCTTACAAAGAAAACAAGTAGTTTAAATAATTTTTATTAAAATGTGTAATCTGTTTTCTAATCAATATATTTAAAGCCACCCCAAAATAACAAACTTATAAACTTCACTTTTTAATTTACTCATAATTAAAACTTCATAAAAATCTTCTTAAAACTCAGTGTTTTCTCTTAGCTTATGATTGTGATCAGTATTTTCACACTTGAATTGACCCAGGAAATACAATTTTATAAAGATAATAGAACTGAAGCAGGAGACAGCATAGGAAGAACTCTGAGACTGTAATACTGTCACTGGCCAGCATTTATTACCCTGGTCGCCAGGAAACACCTTTTACCAATTAGGATGACGAGATGGAATCTGGAGAAAGATAGGAATTTGGGAGGTCAGACCCCCATTCACCCCTAAATTTGGATAGTTGCATTCCCCAGGAAAGCTGGCGCCACATTTACCCATTAATCAATATGTAACTTTCCCCCTCTCCTATCCCACCAACTATCTAAGTCCTGAGAACAAAGGACTCTCTCTCCCTCTCCCTCTCCCTCT
>PVIA01001656.1:0-100294 GCA_004024845.1 Tonatia bakeri | reverse complement strand
CAAGCCACTAATAAACTGATTACATACTACTAGATTTGCTGATATGCAATTCTTTACATGTGTCAGCAAAAAGAACCAGGTATCTCCCGTCAAAAGAACTAGTACATTTTATAAAATAATGACTGTCTAGTTTCTCATTCATCTACTATATCCATCTATAGGACAGATATTCAATCCATCTTTTCTCCTCTCACATTTTGCATGGCTCAGACATTCTTCTACATTGTGACACATTTCTTATTTCTGTAATTCCTGGTTGTTAGAAGAGAAGCAGTCAGTGTGACCATGAAGCGTCCTTGTGTGTGTGATGGCAACATGACAAGGGAGCCAGTGCTTCAGAGGAGCCATCAGTAAGGTGGCTCAAAACCTCACCCTCTGGGAAGGAGTTTAATAAAAGGAACTTCCCATCACTCCTTAAATACCAGTCCTTGAAAAACCAAGTCTTTAAATACCATTGTACTTTAAAAATTTTCAGACAAAAACTTAAAAACTTAGTACTCTCTTAGAAATAAAGAGATTTCCTTCCTCTCTTTTTTCTTTACTTTAGAAAATTTGCATTGTGAAAACTTTATCCTCTCTTTGAAAAAATATAAATCTTTTCAAAGATTAGATAGGCCTTCATGACTCAAGAATGTTTTTTCATGAAAACCTGGAGGCCATCTCTGAGATGTGGGTATTGGGGAAGACAGAACCCCATCTCCCAGTCTCCATGGAAGAGCAGAGAGTGGGGCCTGTTTTTGGTGGACACCTGGCTCTAAGTTGCAAAATCACTACCTGTCCTAAAGATACAAGATGTTAACTTTCCTTTGAATAGAGCCAGCTGCCAACTGGTTAAAACAGATGGTCACCCCAATTAACAGGTGAGACTATGGTGAACTATGTGTGGTAAATAGTGCTATCCAGTTCTATGATTTTGAGGGCTGGCTATTGTTTACCTTGAGAGCATGTGTGGACTGGGTTATATTTGTTTTCCTACATCAAAGCATGAGATTTCTGATTTTTACTTTTATTTGTCTTTTTATTGTTGTTCAAGTACAGTTATGTCCATTTTCACCCCACCACATCCCCTTCCCCACCCAGCCCCTCCTCCTACCCTTGAATCTACTCACTTTTGTTTTATTCATGTTTCCTTTATACATGTTCCTTGATGGACTTTACCTTTTTTCCCCATTATCCCTCTCCTCTTTTCCCTCTGGTACTGTCAGTTTGTTCTTT
Source organism: Tonatia bakeri (assembly GCA_004024845.1). NCBI lineage: Eukaryota > Metazoa > Chordata > Mammalia > Chiroptera > Phyllostomidae > Tonatia > Tonatia bakeri. The sequence goes on along the minus strand of PVIA01001656.1, from coordinate 99,079 downwards.
ATTTCAATGTTTCTGGTTATATTTGCTTGCTAATACTTGGCATTAAGGAATGGCACAATTCAGTTCCCTTTTACCACCACCATATTCTTCTCATATTCAAGAAGGCATTCATGGATATTTGTGCATAAAAACATAACAGAAGATTGCAAATTGGTCATTCTTTAACCTAACAGGGAAGTATGTGCAGCATGTTCACTTTAATGGGTACTGTGTCAGCATTTCTTCAAGCATTTTATTTTGGGGCTTTTTTTTACCTCACATAATTTCTGTATTATATTGTAGTTTTTTAAAATATTTTTATTGATTATGTTATTAGTTTTCCCAATTCTTCCCCTTTTATCCCCCTTCTACCCTTCACCTCCCAACCCTCGAGTATTTCCCCTAGTTCATGTCCATGGGTTGTACATATAAGTTATTTGAGTCCTCTATTTCCTATACCAATTTTTATCTCTCCCCATCTATTTTATACCTACCAGTTAGGCTTCTTCTTCCCTGTACATTTTCTCCCCTATTCCTCCCTTCCCCCTCCCCACTGAAATCCCTCTTTGTGATGTCCATTTCTCTGATTCTGTTCCTGTTCTGGTTGTTTGCTTAGTTTTTGTTTTCATTGCTTTTCTTTTCTTTTAGGTTAATTTGTTGATAGTTGTGTGTTTGTTGTCATTTTACTATTTGTATTTTTGATCTTCTTTTTCTTAGATAAATCCCTGTAACATTTCATAGAATAATGGCTTGGTGATGATGAACTCCTTTAACTTGACCTTATCTGGAAAGCACTTTATCTGTCCTTCCATTCTAAATGATAACTTCACCATATCATCATCTTGGTTGTAGGTCTTAAGACTTTCATGACTTCAAGTACGTCTTTCCAGCCCCTTCTTTCCTGTTAGGTTAGTTTTGAGAAATCAGCTGATAGCCAATAGGCACTCCTTTGTAGGTAACTCTCTCCTTTCCTCTTGCTTCTATTAGGACTCTTTATTTATATTTAATCTTGGGTAACTTAATGATGATGTGCCTTCATGTGTTCCTCTCTTCGGGTCCAACTTCTTTGGGACTCTCTGATTTTCCTGGACTTCCTAGAAGTCTATTTCCTTCTCCAGATTGGGGAAGTTTTCCTTCACTATTTGTTCAAATATGTTTTCAACTTCTTGTTCTTCTCCTTCTGGCACCCCTAAAATTCAGATATTGGGATGTTTCAGGTTGTCCCAGAGATTTGTAAGACTCTCTTCACTTTTTTGAATTCTTGTTTCTTCATTTTGTTCTGTTTGGATGTTTATTTCTTCAATTTATTCCAAATAGTTGCTTTGAGTCTTGGTTTCCTTCCTATCACTGTTGGTTCCCTGAATATTTTGCTTTATTTCATTTTGGGTATCTTTCATTTGTTTCTTCATCTTTTGACCAAGCTCAATCAGTTCTGTGAGCATTTTGGTTACCAGGGCTTTTAATTCTCTATCAGATAGGTTGGTTGTCTCCTTATCACTTAGTTCTCTTTTTGAGATTTTGCTCTGTTCTTTCATTTGGGTCATATTTCTTTGTCTTGGAGCAACTGATAAGTTGTAATGGGGCGGGACCTTAGGTATTCACCATGGCAGGGCAACCCTCTTTGATGCACTGCTGTGCTGCCTGTGGGGGAGGGTCCAGAGAAGTATCAATGCAGCTCGCCTGCTGGGCTCTAGCATACTTTCCAAGGAATTCTCAAACTTTTGGGTGAGACTGGGAGTTTCCCCAAATGCAGCAACCACCATAGTCCACAGTCAACTCTGAGTCTCAGTTTTGCCTTCAGCCATCTCCACCCATCCAGTTTGCTCCCTTGCCACAGTTTTTCTGAGTTGGCCTGTGTGGTCTGCTGCTTTACCAGTCTGGTTGTTTTGCTTGATTTTTTCTTTAATTCTTTGGTTGTCAGCGTTCCATGCAGTTTGATTTTTCTGGTGCTTTTGGTTGTTTATTGATTTTAGATTAGTTGTTATCCTCCTTTTGGTTGTGTGAGGAAGTGAAGGGTTTCTACCTGCATCTCCATCTTGGCTGGAACTCTCTCTTCAAGCATGTCAAATTAAATGTTTATGTGAAATATGAGTGACATACTATAAATAATCTTTAAAAAAATTCTTCTTTAGGCAGTTATAGGAACTGCTGATTTGTTTAGTTGACTGTGTGAATTTTAGCAACATTATCATAGCCCAAGGCTCATTTAAAATAATTTCTTTAAATATTTTATTATTGACTTTTGAATAATCATCAGAATGAGAGTAACTGAAATTTGTAGAACATCTCTAACAGATCCAGGCTCATTAAATATATCACCTTTCAGGAAACTTGTATTCTATCCTTAGGTGCCAGGCATGTCTAACACTCTTTCCACCAAACACACTCATTTAAGACATTTGAACAATTAAAACTATTCAAAAAAGAGTAAGCGGGACCTCTTCTGCTTTAACAGTAGTTCATATTCTCTTGAGAAGTGTGAATTAAAGGGAACTAACCCACAGTTTCTTAGATGTATAAATACAGCTTTAAGTGTTAGAAGTGGACTTTCGTTTTTTTGCATTTTCTCTTGCAGATATTGACAATCACACTTTCCCATGCCTTTAATTTGGGTGGAAATATTGGATAGGGAGCAAAAAGGAGACTGTGGTTGCTACACAGACCTGCAACAACCTACTTTAAGAAATTATATGCAACTTTGAGAAAGAATAACAAAGTTAGAGGTGTTATGCTACCTGATATCAATCTATACTACAAGGCTATGGTAACAAAAGCAGCATGTTGTTGGCACAAAAACAGACACATAGAGCAATGGAACAGAATAGGGAGCCCAGAAGTAAACCCACACATATATAGGCAAATAATCTATGACAAAGGATGTATGTTTACAGCCTACAATGAAGTAAAGATAGTGCATTCAATAAATAGTGTTGGAATAGATAGATGCAGAAAAAAATGAAACTAGACCACTTTCTTACACCATATACAAGAATAAACTCAGAATAGATGAAAAACTTAAATATAAGACTCGAAGCCACAAAACTCCTAGAAGAATATCCAGTACACACTTTGATATCACTCTTAGTAATATTTTTTGGATATATCTGCTTGGGTAAAGGAAATGAAAAAATAAACAAATAGGACTACATCAAACTAAAAGTTTTGCACAACAGAGGAAACCATTAACAAAACAAAAAGACAACCTACCAAATGGAAGAACATATTTGCCAATGATATATCAAATAAGGGGCTAATATTCGGAATATACAAATAACTCAAACAGTCTACTTTCGAATGACTTTCATGGATGTGTCAATGCTAAGGCTATGTCCATTTCAGAAGGACAGGATTTAGTGCAGGGACAGGAGCAACATTTCCTTGATGTCCTCACACTCCACTTAAAATTAGAGTCTACCCCTGGATTGCTTTCTGAGTGGGCCCACCTCACTGGGTAGGTGAAGTGAAGCTGTTACCAGTGCAAAGGGAGACATTGAAACAGAAAGCATGAAGCTTCTGAAAGTGAATGTGTATTATTCTTGACATTATAAAAGGAAATAGAAAGTACTTAAAGTAATCAACAAGTAATTGGCAAACATTTCTAAGCACACAGAGCAAGTCAATGCAGCAGAGGTGTCCAGGAGACTTTTCTTCCATATTGATTTTTGCTATTTAGTATTAGCTGAAATCAGCTTCTATTACTTTCATTTCCATTCAAGGTTGTAGGGGAAATTTCGGATCCCCTGAGGATTTCCTTTCACATGAAGTGACAGAATCACCAGGAAAGGTGATAAAAGACTTGTGAAGATCAAGTGTCAAATCATCAGAGTTTGTTGAACAGCTACCTTGCTTGGCCTGTGTTCTGAAAGTTTTTGATCACTTAAGTTCCTACAACAGAACCCCACATATGGCTACTACCACCAATTGTGGTGACCTTAAAATGATGATACCATAGCTTATCTTGTGACAATCTTGATTCCCATGGTTGCCTTTTTTGGGTGGGAAGGTTGCTATGAAAAGTATCTATAGAGCATCATAGACCACATTTGGGGATGATACTAAGTAATATCCATGCAATGAGTGCAGTAAAGTGCTATGGTTTTTATATCTTTCTGAGCTAGGATGGCTGCACTTAGGTGAATGAAAACCTGACCTTGTTCAGCTCTGATAAATTGTCAGCTTTTCTCAAATCAGAGAGGAAAGGCCTGTCTCCTCTACAAGCAGAAGTGAAACCATCACATAATTCTTCTCATTCAGCAATGATTTAGTACTAATTAGAACTTAGCATGCTGATAAACTCGCTTTCTGGGGGAGCATCATTATTTTGGAACATCACAGACATAGTATGATGGACACAGTACATTTGAAGCAGCCAGTTATTAAAAGTTACAATATTATTTCCAGAGAATGCTTTTGCTGTTCACCATTAAGAGAAGGTCCCATGTTTATGGAATGTACACAAAAGACTAATTATCTTTCCTATACAAATGCCTCTAATGAGAGACAATTTTATTTCAATTGCTATATTCATGAATTATTTCTCTTTATGAATTCATGTCCAAGACAGAAATCTTTTCCCTCAACCTCAACCCTACACTGCAGACTGCTGCTTATCATGTCTTTCTTATTTCTTTCATCAGAGCCATATGATCATTCTTCCAGCTGCCTAAGCTGGAAACCTTGGACATGTCTGTGACTTTCACTCATCCTACACCCCATTTCTACCCACTCACCACATTCAAATGGCTCCTTGTTGCCTGTGGAATAAAAGCTGTATTGCTTTCATCTGATGCGCATGCCTACAAGGATCCAGACAGGCTGGGCCACCATAACGTTCCAGTTACTCATTCTTAGTGAGTGGTCTATCTTAGCTCCATCATAAGAGGTTCTACTTGGTCTCTGTGCCTGTGCCCTGTGCATACTCTATCTTGTGTGCTCTCTCCTTTGTCTGCTGAGTGACTGCCTGCTTGTTCAGAAGCCAGCTCAAATGGCCTCCAAACTTCCCACTCCCTTCTCTGTTGGCAGAATCAGTACTGCTCTCATTCATTTTCTTACAGCATGGAATGAATTTATGTTAATTGATGTGCCTTACTTATATGTACAACATCTGTCCAGAAAGTATACAGCCACATATTATTAAAAAATAAGAACATTAATTAAAGAAGATACAAGAAACATTGTACAAAGGATGATGATGCTTCAGTCCTCTTCAAAGCAGGCACCTTGGAACTTCACATGGTTCTCTCACCATCTCTTTTACTGTTCAGAACATTCTGCAAAATCCTTTGGTGGAATCTCCATCAGCTGCCCCATTGTATTTTCTTAAATCTCACCAACTGTCTGAAATCTCTTCTCTTTCAAAGGTGATTTTAGTTTTGGGAAAAGCCAGAAGTTGCAGGGTGCCAAATCTGGACTGTAGGGCACTGAATCACTTAGGTAGCCACACTTTGTTGATTCAGCCTATACATGTTCAACATTCTCAGGTGTTTGGCTTGTTGCATGACTTCCAGAATGTGGATCATTTTGAGCAGATTCTTGACCATCTTTGAAGTGTTTATGTCACACTTTTATTTGTGTTGCCCTCATTGCATTATCCCTGAAAACCTTCTGAATCATCCGAATAATTTCTTCAGAGGAATGGTCAAGCTTAATGTAAAATTTAATGCAAATTTATTGTTCTACTTGCTCAGTCCTTTTCAATGTGAGGGCCACACAGTACACATGCACAGTCAATGGCATCTACCACCCCCACTGACTAGTACAGTGAATCCATCATTTTTCACGCATGTGCATTCCAGTCCACTCTTCTTGGCTGCCAGGTTACATCAATGTCCCATAAATCATTCTTGTTTTCTTAACAATGACTGGGCTTTTCTCTAGAGACCTCATATACCTAATTCTTATATAAGACAATAAATATTTTACAGTTGCACTATGTTTTAAAAACATTTGTGTCTTCTCTGTATACCATGTTAATTTAGCACATGGAAAGTGCTTAGGACAGCCTGTTGGGCTAAATCAAAAGCTTGATTACTAGAAGTAACAAGGCAAGTGATGTCTCAGTGGGTAATCCATGTCAATACTGCTTTGTAGTTGATGATGGTGAGGAAATGGACATAGATGGGGAGGAATGCCTGATGGCAAGCCATTTCCATCCCCAACTGAGCAAAGGGATACAGAGGCATGAATCAGAGGTTGCCAATAACTATAAAAATTAATTACTCTTATTTCATTATCTTCTCTTTTTGCCCTCTGCAACCTGGGTATTTTTCTGTGCCAAGAAAATCAGCTATGACAGTGCCCAGACTAGAAGAAACACACAATAAATATGTCTTATATGAGTGAATGAATGAACAAATGACACCATTCCAGCCCTTTCACTTTATAGGTAAAGCAGACCCAAAGATGCAAAGAACAGGAAAGCAGAAAGTACCTCTCTTCAACTGCTACCACCTTCACATTCCCTACACTGAGTTTCACCCTACCAAGAAAATTATACAACTATTATGTTAGATAAAGAACTTGAAGCTCAAAGCTGTGCTCTGTGCTCACACAAATAGGTGGTAACACATGTTCTTAAGTGACATACAATGTAGTCATGGACAAAAATATAACCGATTAATTGTTTTGGTTGGCAGGAATCTCTGCTTTTCATAACTGGTGCTGTTTAGATGATAGTAGGTGAGGAGTTAGCTATAAGCTAGTAGCAAGATCACCAGACTTAAAGGCTGCCCACCAGAGTTCAGTTCTTGATCTTGTTACCTGACTCCAGGTAAATCCTTTCTTTTCTCAGAAGCTTACTTTTCTCATCTGTAAAGCCAGGCACATAACACCAGCCTGGAGTTTCGTGGTGAACAGATAAATAATAACTATGAAAACAAAGTTAGTTTACACAAAAATGAGATATTGTTCTTATTATGCTTATGTAAAGATGAGAAAGCATGAGTGAAAGGCTTTCTCAGAGGCACTCTCCACTCTTTCTTCCTTTTGTTTCCAGTTGCCAATTTAAGTGCATCTCAGCATTTGTGTAAACATAAAAATAGTATTAATACATATTTCCCCACTGTTGTGGTTTGTGTACAGTATGTCAGATTGAAATGAACTGGTTCTAATTCTTTTGAATTCACAATTCAACATAACTTAGTAATAGAGAAATAACAGTTACAAAGATATTTATTTCTTCTCATAAGCGTCTATTCTCATAAGAAAATCAAATCACTCTAAGAACAGGGAAAATGGGAAAATTAACATCATTGCATGGATAGTGGTAACTCTGATAAGAAGATTATTTTTTTAACAACTTAAATATTGGCCTTTCAAATATTCTTCATTAGATGCAGCTCTGTGCATCTATTTATAAATGAATCTGATCAGAAAATAATTTCCACTTCTCAGCTGTACAAACATTTCCTTTGGTTGGTAACTTTACCTCTTACCTTTCACGGCAATACTGCCATATGACCAATTATCAGCATTTGTTAATTCCTGTTGCTTTCAATTTTATGTTAAAAAACTAAGTTAAAATTAAATAAATTTATACAAATAAAATAATAAGATCAATTAAGGTACATTTCCAAAATACCTTTTAAGATTTCTGATGGTCATTCATTAGAGAGCATTGGGGTATCAGGTATGAATAGAATCTCAGAAATCGCCTAGTTCTGACCCTTTTGTTTTATATAGTTTGGGAAATAAGGCTGTGGGTAACTGAAAAAAAAAAAAAAGAAATTCTGGTTTTCAGAGAACAGGATACAGCTCCAAGCTATCTTTTGAGCACATTATACTGTATCTGTTGTGATCACACATAATTGTGACATGTATAACTCAATTCTCCTTTATCAAGATGATATCAGGGGAAAAGGGGCCTTGTTCAACCTTTGCATTAGCTCATTGGATGTGGGTACTGATAGAGTGAAGATATGAATCTGGGAGAGGCCCATATCAATTGGATTATAGGAGATCTTAATAGCCTGGGACAGTTGGCTACATTTAGCAGGGAATTTAGCAGACAGAGATGCAAAGTCAGTACTTACTGCACAGAAACCAATGGAAAATGTACATGAAGTGAGGCACATGGCTTAATAGTAGAACATGACTTTTTTCAAAATGACTATTTAAAAGAAAAACAAAAGTGCCAAGAATTTATTTTTGTTTTCTTCCCCAAATTGATCAAATTTTATTTAATGTAAGAAAGGTACACCAGAACAGTAAAGATGCTAAATATAGTGTAATCTATCCAGCTGGTATTGAGATTATAAGTCTGGGCACTGATAAATAGAAAGGGAAAATAGTGGGGGGAACCAGAATGCTAAATTGACTCATACCAATGAATATTAAGAAACATTAAAGGAATCAAAGCTATCTCTCTGGAAAAGTGAAAGACTGTATTGTTTGGGGGAAATGGGAAAGCAAGGAACATGTACTCTGTCACAAATGAGGCTGATGACCAGGTGGATAGAATCAGGGTGTGGTATTGGAAAGCATGAGTCAATACAGGTGCCATCATTTCCCAGTGGTCTGACCAGGGGAATCTCTCAGACACTGCAGTTCAGCTTCTTGATCTAAGATGAGAGGTGCAATATTTCCATCACAGCATTGTTGTGAATATTAGATTAAACAACTTGCGTGAAACTACAGTGCATGACATGCAGTAGTCAACAAATACTGACCTTCTTCATACTTGTCAGGTAGTCATGGGAGATTTTTATTAGATTTTATTAAGGAAATATCTTGTAGAAGTTTAAGTGATGAGAAGGTTAGGTATCCAAGATTTAGTCAATGCTGTGTGATATATTTATATTGACCACTAGAATCTTGTTGTACTTTATGCCAGTAAAGATTTCTCCTTTTTTGATTCCTTATGGGTTATATGTATTGCCTGTTAAAGTTGGCCAACATTTTCACTACTACATACCAAAACATAGTACTTACTTACTCACCTATAAAGTGCAGAAAGGGGCCTCTTGTTTCCAGGTTTTGGTCTGTAGGGTTTGGGTTCTCCTGCCATGTTGATATCTGAGAGCATAAAATGAAATATCATGGGTTAAGAAAATATGAAACCATTTGATGAAAGTAAACCATGAAGTTTGATTTTTCTTCCTGCTCTTTGTTAGTGCAAATGTTATATGTTATTCATTCATTCAGCAAGTTTTTATTGAGCACCTACTTTAGGCCAGGCACTATTTGAGTTACATTATGTACTGAGCAGGTTAGATCCACAGCCTTGTAAAAATCATCTTCTACAGGGGAAAATAGATTTGTAGTCAACAGACATAATAATTAAGAATAATATATAACATATTGGAAGATTATAAGTAGTTAAAAAAAGAAAATATTGAACAAGATAAGGGAATGAAGAATGCTAACTAAAAATGAAGAAGGACAGCAAGATGGGAAAGAAGAGAGAGGGTAAATAGAGAAACACATCCTTTGCTGTAAGAACTAAAACTCTGACAAGTTACTAGGCTAAAACAAGAAGCTTAAATACATGCCAAAAGAATATTTGCATACAATTGACCAATATCAATCTTTAAAAAAATGTGTAAAAACAGTTTTCCAAGAAATTGGAAAACTGAGTGACAAAAGTTGGAGAAATAATGTAAAACACTAGATTTAATACAGTTAATATTTTCAAAGAATGATAAAAAGGAAAATCTAAAGGAGACAAACTTAAAGAAAAATTTGAAAGAAGTGAGGGACATTATTTTACAAGAAAAGAAATAGAAGACTTCTATTTCTTGTGTAGTGGATTCAATACACTGTATTAAGGATGGTTGAGCTACCCTTAGTAAAGATAACCAAAGTTTCTAGATAAAATATAGTATATTTCTTTTTGAAAAGCGCCCAAGAAATATCCTTACAAACATTGAATGCTGTTCAAAGGCATAATTTCCCTTTGAGTATATGGAAATTTATTCTAAAATATGCCAATTAATATGTTTTACATTGCTTTACTGGCCATCATCCAAAATCTGATGGTAGTGTACAGGGATGAGGGTGAAAGGGGTTGATTGTGGTCAAAGGACAAGGGACAGCAGCCAGGGAGTTCAGTTAATTAGTGAACATAAAGTCTTGCCAAGGATGTGATGAACGAGCATTTCCTTTATATTGAAATTTATAAAGACAAAATTTAATTGTGTCTTCAGAATGACCCAGTTTCTTTAGAAGACAAAGCTTAGGTTGTCCTGTCTCAAATGCTATTTGCCTTAAAGGGACCATAAAAAACAAGTAAATGGCCTCTTAACAGTGCACTGTGTGGTTGGTGACAGAGAGACCACTGAAGCTTTCTTCCTTGACTGTCCTGGTAGTCTGTAAATGACTCACAGGTGAGGTAAGAAGAATGACCAAAGTTCTATTTTATGCCAGTCTGATAAGATAAGGTAAGGGTGCCAGGGGTCACATCAGCCTTGTGGTTACTTTCAAAGGGCTGAAATGATTTTAGGATAGTATAAATGTAACTACCCCTTAACTGTTAAGGAGTTGAAATTACATTTGGCACTTTGAGGGCAACCGTGAGGCTGATGTGGCTCCTGGTAAAAAAGAGTTTGACACCCCTGAGGTTGGGGTTTTGGAGCAGAATGTTAAAGTACAGAAGTTAAGATGTCATTTCTTAAATCCTTGAATTTTCAAACAGATTCATACCAAAATATTAATATTTAGAAATCTGATAGTATCCTCAAAACAGGATGTGGGTTAAATCATTCTCCACAAATTCTTTTGAGATAGTCCACAAAATTCTAGTTGTATTCTTATGTGTTATACAGAAGCACCTCTGGAAGTATACCAAGCTGATGGACTCTAGTCTCTGAGTATTAGAATCACATTTTTGTAGAGAAGGTTGGCAAAGCTGGGTAAGCACCATTAAAAGCAGTCTTTTGAAGAGTTTCTATTTGGGTTCACCTGTGCGGAAGAACTGCCCAGACCCCTTTCCAGGCACAAGGACAAAGCAGAGGGAGCTAAAGCTTTTCCCATGTTCAGGTGATGACTGGACACAGCAGACTTCCACATGGAGGGAGGACAGGCATGTGAAATTATGAGTCTATGTATGGACCAGCTGGAAAGCTTATAGAATGAAACGTATCTATTCTGAGGTTCCAATATTTCAAGTTATTATGAAAAAATACATGGAAAAGATAAAATTTAATACAAAATTATTCTTCTAATATTAAACTTCAGATTCAAACATTTGAAAAATATTTTGTTGGGAGACGTAGAAGAGGGTAAAGGGGAGATAAATGGTGATAAAAGGAGACTTGATCTAAGGGAATGAATACACAATATAATATATGGATGATGCATTATATAATTGTATACCTGAAAACTATATAATTTTATTAACTAGCATCACCCCAATAAATTGAGTAAAAAAGTAAAAAATATTCTGTTGAGCTATGAACTATATCTTTTCATAGTGAATTGCTTAAAATATATTAAATATTCTAAAAATTTTAATTAGTTTTCTTTTCTTCTTTAAACTGAATAAGCAATATCAATATACCATAGCAGAAATAACTAGAAAGTTATAGACTGGAGGAAATCAATAAACTGAACTTCTTAGGATTTGAGGTACATGAAACACAGCAAAGGGGAGTCAGTTATTTTTGCAAAGTGTCATCTTCAGGAATGACAGCCAACACGTGGAAATATGTTTACATGGCTGATTATTGGTAACATACTACTAAAATTGATAGAGAATTTCATTGTTTTATGCTTTGACTCAGGAATATACCTCCAACACTACACCCAAGCAGGTAAGACTCTCCTCTCTGCTCCCCCATTTCACGTATTCTATTGTTACAATGACACTGTCTTGACTGTTCCTTTGACTTGGGATTTCTACAGGGAAGTCATCATTTCATCCCACTTCTTATGACCTTCAGTCATAAGTGTTGTTTGTTCAGCAGGTGCTCAATGAGTCTTTTAGTCAACTCAGACCAGCAGGTGTATCCTTGCATGGTTTGTTGTGATGCTACCCAGACATACTTGGTCAGTACTCTCCTAGTGTGGCATTTATCTGAACAATGTTTGGAAGATGCTGTTAGGTATGTTAACAAACAAATAAATTATGACAAAACAAGTTGTTAAAATGTCATAATATATCCTTTTCTCAGTTATTTGTAATGGATATAGGCATAAAACTTATGCTGTAATATCCAGTCAGTTACCTTTCACTCAAATGTTTTTATATATTTGTGAACACAGAGATATTTTGGGACAGCACTCTTATTTAATATCCAGCCAAAAAGAGTGCCCCTGGAACACTAGTTTATGAGACACCTTGAAATATATAGAAAAATATTTTACATTTATTTCTTTGCCAAGTATTCAATCTGTAATATCCTCATTTAAAAAGTCAATTTAATCTTTTAAATCACCTATTATTTACACTGTTACAATAAATTAGCACTTGCTATCCACCTCTATCACTTGTGGTCCCTGCAGGCATCTGTCATGTCTAGAGAAATTTAACTTTGATATCAAAGAGATGTCTACATCATGGAATAATAAAGCGTCCACATTACTAATATGATTTTATATAAACAAAAAAGTTAAAGGAAAAAATTTTCTAAAGAAATTAGTGAAAAGAAATATTATTATTCTTGGAACTTTTCTGTTTTGCTTTCTTCCCCAGGACCAAATAAATGTTTAAATAATTCAACCACGACATAAAGATTGCCAGAAAAAAGTCATTTAAAGTATTTTTGTTCACATTTGGAAGATTTAGGAATTCATTCCTGTTCCATTGAATAAAAACTCAAGATATAAAGAAAACAGACTGTTAACCTTGACAAGTCTTAAAACTATATATTACACTAGTATAAGCACCACACCATTAAAATGTGTTTTGTAGTTATTAGTTTAGATCTCACAACAATCCTGTGAAATAAGCAGAGTGGGGATCATTATTCCCATATCATGTATAAAGATGTTTGAGAGACAGAGAAATTAAATGGCTCCCATAATGATGTCATTAGTTCATTTTATGACAACTGCCTATTGTTGAACTTGGTCCATTGCCAAGCACTGAACTAGTGAGAGAGGGGAACTCTGCTCTGGGAGAGGACAGTCCGAGCATCAGCAACAACCAGGAACCACAGCACCATCAGACTCAGTCTAGAACATTCCCCACTGTCTTGTGGCTGTTAACCAGATTTGGATGTCACGTTTTCTCTTCCACTCACACCTAGCTTCTCTGTGGAAAGCAGCATGTACAGTAATGTGCTCTGAGTTTCAGGAGTTCTGGCATCATGGGAGGCTGCATGATTGAAGTAATGCTGTGGGAGATTTTCTGGCAGCAATGGGGAAATCCATCTGACTCTCAACTGAGCTGCCTGAGATTTCTTGGCTAGGCAGGTTCACAACACTGTGGTTAGAGAGGGCTGCCTGGAGGCGCTCTTACCCTAAAGAAAGAATGCACCAGACTTGCAAATGCAAGCCCAGCTCACCCTGTGCTCTAAAAGGGGAACATTGGAAACATTTTAAGCCTGAAGCTGAGTGAGAGTAGTGCCAATTTTGTATAAAAGCAAATGGCTTTCTAACCTTGTTGTTTTTCTCTTTGCAGAATCAAAGCTAGTTCTAACATCTGAAATATGTCCTTAATGGTATGTTAAAATATTCACCATTATGAGACTGAAATTGTAGTTTCATTTTACTGGGAAGTCACTGAATTGTGACCATTTTAATGAACATTTGGACCTAGTTTCATAAATTAGTTCTGACTCAGCACTATGGCAGGATGGCCTTGGTTATTATATTGTTAATGTAAAGATCACTGGTTGGCCACACTCCCATTTGTTATCAGAAAATATTCTGTGCTCATGGGCTCTGTCTGCAAGGACAAATAAAAGTGGAAACTTGAACTTCCTACTAATTACCTGGTAAGCTGATCATTGCCTGTGATTGCTTTCTCCCCGATCAAAACTGAAGTAAAAAGAAGTGTGCATGTATCCATACTTAGCTGCCCTTTTAAAATTTATTGTCTTTTGACAACAATAAGGGTCCATTTCTAGTGTATGAGTTGCTGGTTGTGAGTAGTACCATAGATTCACATCTGTCAGTCAACTCTACAAAAGCCTCAGCTCTATCTGTTGAGACCTGTTTCTTTTCTATTGTTGCTTTTATTTTTTTCCCATTAAATCTGCCACTAGCCAATTGTAAAAATACCTTTGATTGGCCTTGAAATGTAATTGGCAATGAAACTGAATAAAACTCTGTGGATTTGATGCATGTTTACTCAATGTCTAGTTTAAAGTGAATTAACAAAAAGCATAAGCACACTTCCCACAAATACAAAGCAAACACCAAATGGGAGTAACTATCAAGTGTGATTAATTCCTAAAACTTTTAATTTGTATCACATTTTCCCCTATTACTTGGTTTCTTATTTTATCTAGAATAGAGTTTTTGAAGAATGTTTTTCTACATTTCATGAATATCTCTCAAATCTCTATAAAAGTTGAAGGACATGTTTTGTTGAAATAAAACCTCTAGAAACCAAATGAATTAAAGATAAAATTTGAGTAAATTTTCACCAGCAGCATCATAAATATGTTCAGGACCTTGCTTAACAATTTCACAAATATACTTAATGATTTATTGACCTCAACAGTGAAGACAACTGCTATGATAATTAACCAAATATACCTGGTGAAAATTAATATTAGCCATATGTTCATTATTAATGCATAGGCTTCACATATTAATTTCTTTGTATCCCAAGAGCCTATTTAATTTCATTCTTGAGGATATAATACTGCTTAAGTGTTGGAGATCGCCCTGCCTGGTCTCAGGAAGCTTTAACCCCCTGTGACTTAGGCTGAGTGAGAGACCTCCGGACCAGGAGCCACTAAGGAGACAAAACTTATTCCCCTGGCATGAATGCTACCTGTTCGGTGCTTGGCCTTTAATGCTTGATCAGTTAACCAATAATGGGTAACAATTCTCTAGGATAAAGAATGGACCTAAAATAGGTGCTGATAACATAAAGGCCTCTGGAATGAGACTCATGAGGCTGTGGAAAGGAAGGGGCTGTGGAAAAGAAGGGGTGATCGACATCTACCCCTGCCCCTTCTAAGCCTGAGTCTTGTACTTAGATGTGAGAATTCCAAGTCTCCTGGCTGCCTCTGTCTCCTGCCCTTCTCAGGGCTAAACAAACAGCCAAAGGGGCAGCTCAGACCAGAGACAGTGGACCCCCGGGGTAATCAGGCCTGGGACATAAAATATGCAAGATCCTATGAGATCCGTTTGCTGGAGGATGTTATTAACTTAGAATTTAAAGGCACAGACAGGAAACCAAAACTAGCCCTTTGAGCCATGTAGTCCTTTCATATGATAAAACTCCAATCTCTGCCCAAAGTCAGCAGGAGTTCTGTTAGCATCTTTGTAAGTTACCTGTTCCCTTTGATCCTTTCTGCCAGACTGTGAATCCACAAACTGAGTCTACTTTCTCAATAAAAACCCACTGGAGTAAAGGAACAGCGTGATCCCCACTAGAGGGGGTGGCCATGTTCTCTATGTGCCCACGGAATTATGCTAGATTCTGTGTATTTTGGATGTTTAATGAAGATCCACAGCCAAGATGAATACCTCAGGATGGCCAGGCCGGTATTCTTTCACACTTAAGGAAAGTGAAATTCAACCAACAAGGAGTCTGGATGATCAGTTTCCTTGAGAAATCTCAGATTTCTATCAGTGAAGCAAAGTAGACCCTAAGACTTGGCTATTGCTTCTAATTTCTCCCTTCCACTTCTAATTTATCTCTTTCATATGTGTATTATGGACTTATTTTCTCAGGTTCTTTTTGGAGTCACTTCAGATGTAATTTTTAAAATACCAAAGCTATAGCACTAGGTATTTTATAATTTATAAACATAACAAAATGTCAAAGGCAACTAAGTGCGTTTTATATGGAGAGTAGTACACAACTCTGCCACTTGAGGTCTGCTCAGCCCACAAGCAATATTTGGATCATGTTGGAATCTGTTTGAAATGCAGAATCCAGGTTGCATTCCAGACTCAATGAATCAGAATCTGCATTTTAACAAGACATCCAGATGACTGCTATGTGCATTCAAGTTTGAGAAATCCTGATATGAAACACATTTACCTTTAAATATTCTCCTTCAATTATTTTTAAGGATTTTATTTTTTAATTGTTTTGAAAAGAAAGTATTGAGGGTTATGAACACTAACATACAGATTTTAGGAAAGAAACTTATTTAAGTTTTAATTTAGTTTAAAGGCTTAGAATGGAATAATACTCTCTTAACATCACCTTTGATGATCATAATAGTTGTTAGCATTTTTATGTTATTTAACAGTTGGTCACATTTCACATACATTAAAAAATAATTTTCAAAATAATCTGGTGCAAATATCTCTACGAGTCAGTGTTTTTTGTTTTCTTGGGATAAATAAGCAGAAGTGGAATGAGAAGACTAAATAAGTAATACATTTCTGAATTATAAACTAACTGGCACATCTTTTCAATATCAATATCACTTTCCTTAATGTACAAGTGTAAAACGTTAGGCAACAGAGATGGTAACTTGCATAAAGCTTCCCAGTTAGTATTCTGGTAGGAACGACACTCAAGCTAGATCCCTCTTACTCCAGAGCCATTCCTCCAACTACACCCAAGTATCTTTTCCTGGTTGAGCATAGAAATATTACCCTACAGCTCTTCGGAACTGTATGTACTTGAGGGAAGAAAAGTAAGAATGTTTGTTTCCACTGGGCATTGAATGGCTTGTGTCTGCTACTTGAGTCAGCACCCATTAACTTCTAATGAGTATCATGAAGGGACAGAATCTTGAATGTGTGCATTTAGGAAGGATGCAGATTCTAGGAGCATTATTTTATAGTAATTTATTACTGTGGTAGTTAAAAGAGATTATAGAGAGGGCAAGATGGCAAAGGGGTGAGTGGAAGTCACACTAACCTCCTCCCAGGACCAATCAGGTATTACAACTAAACTGTGCAGAAATAACACAGAACAAATAACTGAACAATAGCAAGAGAACAACCTTATAACCTTGGACAGACAGAAGAGCCCGCTTTGGGCAACCTATCTGGTAAATAGTGTGGTGGAGACTCCAGAGGGGCTGGCTGGGTATCGTAGGTGGCAGCACCAGAGTGATAATTAAGGAGAAGTTTAGACACACCCCTGACAAGAATGAGGTCTAAACCCTAAGCTGGGATCCCCAGTCTAGAACACCAGAGCTTAACAAGTACACAGATAACAGCTAGTGGCGAAAAGTGGCACAGTTGCTCTCTACCAGAAATGGAAGGCTAGAGATGTAAAGAGCTATTTAAAGGGCAAACACACAGATTTTCATTTGCTGTCACTTACCCAGGATTATAGCAAAGGAGGGAGCAGAGTGGGCTGGAGATGCCTGAGGAGATACTGGGTCTGGAAACTTTGGAGAGAGTGTGGAGAGAGTAGCCACAAGGAACATGGTGCTGAGTCATCCCTCAAATGGCAGCAGCCATTGTGCTCAGGAAGACTGCTCCCCTCCAAGGGCCAGCAGCCTGAGGTGAAACAACAGCCCCTCCCACAAGAGAGACTCAGCCCAGGTTCTGTGTTGCTTAAGCCTGACTGCTGAGTGCAGAGAGACTAGATTAATTACTAAAGTAGAAAGTCACAGAAATAAATCCCTGGCAAAAGGGTGGCAGAGTGGACTAGAGATGCTTGAGTTGGGGGACGGAGACTAAGGGGAGAGAACTGAGAGAGTGATCACCAGGTTGCCAGTACTGAGTCATCTGCCATACTGCAGCAGCCTTCCTGCTCAGCAGATCATTCCTTTCTGAGCAGCAGCAGCCTGAGGGGAAACAATAGCCCTGACAACAGGAGGAATTCTGCCCCACCCTATGGGGCTTAAGCCTGACTACTGAGTGCAAAGTAACTAATTAACAACTGAAGGAGACAACTATAGACAGCAGATGTCTGGTAGTCTCAGAGCAAGCTGCCTAAGGTCAGATGGAGTCAATATCTGACACTAACAGAGGCAAAACAGTGGTAAGGAAAGGAAAAACAGTGGTAAATCCTAAAGGCTACTGAGATGAAAGCCACTGTGGTCTTCTCTATAATACTCTCTTTTCTGCATAGCTTTTTAACATTCATTTCTTATCCAGCAAGTCTGTGTGTAATAAGTCACTAGAATACATACTATAGCTTATTTCTCTTCTTTCTAATAATATCTTAATTTCTTCGCACCCTTATTAATACTGGTTCAATTGTTGTTGATACTCAGATTGTGGGATGAGATATCTTTGGGAGTGTGTGTTTGTTCCCTGGACTTTGTGGTTTTCTTCCAGCAGCACTTGCACAAGAACATATAAGGCATGGCATGTGGACTGACCCTCAGTCAACCAGGTGAAGGGAAGGACCCACCAAAGAAAGACCCAACAACAATCAAAACCCAAAGACATGCAAAGAGCCAACATAAATGACATCCCAAGAGCAGCAACTTCAGGACATCAAGGAGACTGTACCACTGAATATCCCATGTCTCCTACCATACAAGTTCACACCACAAACTCAGGATGTCAGAACAGATTAATTTAAAAATCAGAGGCTAGCAAGAAGAGTCTCATAAACAACGGGAAGACAAAGAAACAAACCCCAAATGAAAGGAAAGGAGGAAGCCTCAGAAAGAATGCTAAGTGAAATAGAGGCAAGTCAACTATTGGACATTTAATACAAAGCAATGGTTATAAGGAAGCTCAATAAGCTCACTGAGAATTACCAAGAACTACAGGGAAACTAAGATTAACCCACTGTAAACTATATGAACACAAAAAAAGAAATAGAAACTATCAACAAGGGCTAAGGGAAAATGCAGAATACAAATTCTGAATTGAAGAACAAAGTAGAAGGAATCAAAAGCAGGCTAAATGAAGCATAGGATTGATTCAGTGAGGTGGAGGACAGGGTGGAAAAAACACCCAGAAAGAGCAACAAAGGAAAAAGACTCAGAAATAATGAAAAGATATAAGGGAACTGCAAGACAACATGAAACATAATAATATCTATATAATAGGGATACCAGAAGGAGAAGAAGAGCAAGAGAGAAAAACTGTTTGAAAAAGGAATGATGGAAACCTCCCTAATTTGATGAGAGAAAAAGTCACAGACATCCAGGAAGTACAGAGGGTCCCATCAAGAGGAACCCAAAGAAGCCCATTTCGAGACACATCATAATTAAAGTGCTAAAATTCCAGTGTCTCAGCCAAGATGGAGGCACATATAAAAAACCTTCAGTTCCTCGCACAACCAAAAGGAGGATAACGACCAATCAAAAATCAATAAACAACCAGAAGTGCCAGAAAATCAAACTGCATGGATCTCTGAAAAGTCAGCCAGAACAATTAGACCAGTAAGAATTTGCAGCGGCAAGGTAGTGGACCAAGGGGGCAGGGCGAGCTGATAAAAAAACTTGTCGAAGTGGCGGACCATGCAGGCAGGGGTTGGCTGAAGGCAAAACTGAGACTCAGAGTTGACTGTGGACTATGGTGGTTGCTGCAGTGGGGGAAACTCCCATTCTCACATGAGTTCCTTGAAGAGTGGGCTAGAGGCCAGCAGGTGAGCTGCATTGTTCCTTCTCTGGACCCTCCCCCACAGGCAGTGCCACAGTGCAACAAAGAGAGTTGCCCTGCCCTGATGAATACCTAAGCCCCCCACCCTTACAACTTAACAGTTGCTCCAAGACAAAGAAATATGACCCAAATGAAAGAACAGAGCAAAATCTCATAAAGAGAACTAAGTAATGAGGAGACAGCCAACCTATCTAATGGAGAAGTTAAAGCCCTGGCAATCAAAGTGCTCACAGAAATGATTGAGCTTAGTCGAAAATGGAAGAACAAATAAAGGACACCCAAAGTGAAATATGCAAAATATTCAGGGAACCAACAGTGAAAGGAAAGAAAGTCAAAGCAAAAATGTAGAACAAAAGGGAAATAATAAACATCCAAACAGAATAAAATGAAGAAACAAGAATTCAAAAAAATGAAGAGAGTCTTACAAACCTCTGGGAGAAACCTGAAACCCTCCAATATCCAAACTATAGGAGTGCCAGAAGGAGAAAAACAACAGCAAGAAATTGAAAACTTATTTGAACAAACAGTGAAGGAAAGCTTCCCCAATCTGGAGAAGGAAACAGACTTCTAGGAAGTCCAGGATGCTGAGAGAGGCCCAAAGAAGTTGTACTCAAAGAGAAACACACCAAGGCACATCATCATTAAGTTACCCAAGGTTAAAGATAAAGAGAGAATCCTAAAAGCAGCAAAAGAAAAGCAGACAGTTACCTACAAAGGAGTGCCCATAGGCTATCAGCTCATTTCTCAAAACAAACCTTACAGGCAAGAAGGGGCTGGAAAGAAGTATTTGAAATCATGAAAGGTAAAGACCTACATCCAAGATTAATCTATGTAGCAGAGCTTTCATTTAGAATGGAAAGGTAGATAAAGTGTTTCTCAGATAAGGTCAAGTTAAAAGAGTTCATCATCACCAAACCCTTATTATAGGAAATGTTAAAGGGACTTATCTAAGAAAAGAGAATGACTAAAACTATGAACAGTAAAATGACAACAAATTGAAATTATCAACAAATGAGCCTGAAAGAAAAGAAAAACAATGAAAACAAAAACTAAGCAAATAGCCAGAATGGGAACAGAATCAGAGAAATGGACATCACATGGAGGGATTTCAGTGGGAAGGGGGAAAGCATGGATGGCGTAAAAGATACAGGGAAGAAGGAGCATAATTAGTAGGCATAAAATAGGTGGGGAGAAATAAAAAAATGGTATAGGAAACAGAGAACTCAAAGAATTTATATGTGCAACCCATGGACATGAACTAAGCAGGAAGGAATGTTGGAGGGTTGTAGGGAGCAGGACAGAGAGGGTATGGGAGGGGGAATTGGGAAAACTGTAATAGCATAATCAGTAAAAAATACACACACATAAAAATAAAATGGCAAAATTCCAAGAAAATCACAGAACCTTGAAGGCACAGGGGGAGAAACAGGAAGTAACATATGAGAGGCCCAATGAGGCTAATAGCTGACTTCTCAACAGAAAAACTGCAAGCCAGAAGGGAACGGCAAGAAATATTCCAAGTAATGAAAAACTAAGGCCTACAACTGAGACTACTCTATCTAGGAAGACTCTCAATTAAAATGGGAGGCAAAATAAGAAGTTTCCCAGACAAAAGAAGGCTCAAAGAATACACCTCCTTCAAACCAGTTCTGCAAGAGAAGCTAAAGTATCTGCTTTAAGAAAAAGAAGAAAGAATGAGAAAGAGAAGAACACAGGTACAAAGAAAGTAAAATGGCAATGAACAAGTACCTATCGATAATAAACTTAAATGTAAATTGTTTAAATGCTCTAATCAAGAGACATAGAATAGTTGAATGGATAAGAAATCATTACCTACACATATGCTGCCTGAAAGAAACCTACATCAGAACAAAAGACCTACACAGACTGAAAGTGAACAGTTGGAAAAATATATTCCAGTCAAATGGACAGGAAAAAAAGAAGCTGTGGTAGCAATACTCACATCAGACAAAATAGACCTCAAAACAAGGGCCATAAAAAGACACCCAGAAGGCTACTTCATAATACTCAAGGGAAGAATCCATCAAGAAGACATAAACATTATAAATATATATGTATCTAACATAGGAGCACCCAAATGTATAAGGAAAACCTTGGAGGACTTCAAGAAAGATATTGAGAGCAACACAATTATAGTAGGTTATTTTAACACCTCAATGTAAAAAATGGATAGATCTTTCAAATAAATTATCAACAAGGATATTGTGGCATTGAACAATGCCCTAGATCAAATAGACTTAGTTGGTATACATAGAGCCCTTCATCCCAAAGAAGCAAAATACACTTTTTTTTTCAAACACACATGGAACATTTTCAAAGATAGACCATATGATAAGACACAAAACAAACTTCAACAAATTCAAGAAAATTGAAATCATATCAAGCAAAAATGAAAATCTCCAAACACAAAGGACTGAAACTAGAAACTAACCTCAAGGAAAAAAACTCAAAAACAATCAAATTAATGGAGATTGAATAGCATGCTATTAAACAATGAGTGATTTAAGAATGATATCAAGGAAGAAATCAGAAAGTATCTGGAAACAAATGAAAATGAACTCATAATAACCCAAAACTTACAGGACAAAGCGAAGGCAGAGAGAGTACTCAAATAAAAAAATCAGAAATGAAAGCACAGAGGTTACAACTGACATCAGAAAAATGCAAAGCATTGTAAGAAATTACATGAAGAACAATATGCCAAGAAATTTGAAAACCTAGGTGAAATGGATAATCTTTTAGAAAAATATAACCTTCCAAAACTGAATCAAGATGAAGCAGAAATCCTGAGAAGACCAATAACAGCTGATGAAATTGAAGCAGTAATCAAAAAACTCCTGGCACATAAAAACTCTGGAATGGATGGTTTCACAGGAGAATTCTACAAAGAATTAAAGGAAGAGCTAACCATTATCCTTCACAGACTATTCCAAAAAATTCAAGAATACAGATGACTTCCAAACTATTATGAAGCCAGCATCATCCTAATTCCAAAACGTGATAAAGACACAACAAACAAATAAAACTATAGGCCCATATCGCTGATGAACATAGATGCTAAAAATCAATAACATATTGACAAATCACAGCCAGCAATACATTAAAAAGATCATATACCATGCTCCAGTGGAATTCATCCCAGGGATGTGAGGATGGTACAATATATGGAAATCAATAAACATAATATGTTATATAAATAAAAGGAAAAACAAAAATCACATGATCATATCAATAGATACAGAAAAAGCATTTGATAAGATACAGCACCCATTTATGATAAGACACTCAGCAAAGTGGGGATAGAGGGAGCATTCCTCAGCATAATAAAGGCCATATGTGAAAGACACACAGCCAACATCATACTCGATGGGCAAAAACTAAAAGCTTTCCCATTAAGATCAGGAACAAGACAAGGATGTCTGCTTTCACCACTGCTATTCAACATAGTATTGCAAGTCCTGACCACAGCAAGTGGACAAGAAAAAGAAATAAAAGGCCTCCAAACTGGAAAGAAGGAAGCGAAACTGTCATTGTTTACAGATGACATGATAGTGTACATAAAAAATTCTACAGAATCCATTAAAAACTGCTCAACTTAATAAGTGAATTTGGCAAAACAGTAGGATACAAAGTCAACATTCAGAAATCAAAGTCATTTTTGTACACTAACAATGAAATGTCAGAAACAGAAAAAATCCCATAAGGAAATATCAGGAAAAAAATCTTATTTGATATAGCAACAAGAAAAATAAAGTACCTAGGAATCAACCTAACCAAGGAGGTAAAAGACCTATACTAAGAAAACTACACAACACTGAAGAAAGAAATTAAAGAATACACAAACAAATGCAAACATGTACTATGTTCATGGATTGGAAGAATTAACATCATCGAAATGTCCATACTCCCTAAAGCAACTTGTAGATTCAACATCATCCTTATTGAAGTACCAATGACATATTTCACAGAAATAGAACAAACATTTCAAAAATATATATGAAACCATAAGTGATGCCGAATAGCTGAAGCAATCTTGAGAAAGAAGTACAACATAGGAGGAATCACAACCTGATATCAAACTGTATTACAATGCCACTGTAATAAATGCAGCCCTGTACTGGTGTAAGAACAGACACATAGACCAATGGAACAGATTAGAGGGCCCAGAAATAAACACAAGTTTCTATGGTCAATTAATATTTGATAAAGGGGGCAGAAGCATAAAATGGAGTAAAAATAGCCTTTTCAACAAATGGTGTTAGGAAAGCTGTATAGCTACATGCAAAAAAAAAAAAAGAAGAAGAAGAAGAAGAAGCTCAATCATCAACTTATACCACATACAAAAATAAATTCAAGGTGGTTAAAAGACTTAAATGTAAGTTTTGACACCATGTAAGTCCTAGAAGACATAGGCAAGAAAACCTCAGATATTCCACATAGCACCGTTTTCACTGAAATGTCCCCTAGAGCAAGAGATATAAAAGACAAAGTAAACAAATGGGATCTCATAAACATAAAAAGCTTCAGCATGACAAAAGAAAATTGCATTAAAATGAAAAGAGAATTACCTGTATGGGAAAAACTCCCAAAAATGGGAATTACCTGTATATTTGCCAATGATACCTTCAGACAATGGTTTGATTTCCAAAATATATAAAGAACTCACACAACTCCATTCTAAGAAGATAAGTAACCCAATTACAAAATGTGCAGAATATTTGAACAGATGCTTCTCCAAGGAAGACATACAGAGGGTCCAGAGACATGTGAAAATATGCTCAGCATCACTAGCCATCAGAGACATGCAAATTAAAACCACGGTGAGATACTAGTTCACATTGGTCAGAATGGCCATCACAAACAAATCAAGAAACAACAATATTGGAGAGGATGTGGAGAAAAGGGAACCCTATTACATTGTTGGTGGGAATGCAGACTGCTGCAGTCACTGTGGAAAACAGTACAGAATTTTCTCAGAAAACTAAAAATGGAACTGCCTTTTGACCTGGAAATTCTACTGCTAGGATTATAACCTAAGGATCCTGAGACACTAATCCAAAAGAACCTATGCACCCCAATGTTTATAGTAACACAATTTACAATAGCCAAGTGCAGAAACTAAGCTAATTGCATATAAGTAAATGAGTGAATCAAAAAACTCTGGCACATTTACTCAATGGAATACTATGCAGCAAAAAGAAAGAAGGAGTTCCTCCCCTTTGTGACAGCATGGATAAATCTGGAGAGCATTATGCTAAGTGAAATAAGCCAGGTGGTGAAAAACAAATACCATATGATCTCTCCTTTAAGAGGAACCTAATAAACAAAACTAACAAGCAACCAAAGACAATTGACATTAGACAAAATATAACCAAAGACATTGACATTAAAAACAAATGGACAGTAACCAGAGGGGAGGTTGGAGGAGATATTGGGGGGGAAGTGTTTTCAGGAACTATTATAAAGGACACATGGAAATAACCAAAAGGGGATGGAATCAAAAGTGGGAAGTGGGGGTGGCTGGGTGGGGGGAGGGGCAGGAGAATAAAGTAGAGAACTGTACTTGAATAACAATAAAAATAAAGTTTAAAAAAAAAGATGTCCACAAACTATTTCATACCTACATGTGGCAGGATAATAGTTCCTTGAAGACATGAATACCCTAATTCTGGAAACCTACGAATATGTTATGTTATATGCGAAGGAGAATTAACTGATTTTAACAGACAAAGATTATCCTACATTTTTTGGGTGGGCCCAGTACAATAACAATGATCAGTAAATTTGGAAGAAGTAAGAAGAAGAGAAAGTCACGGCAATGCAAGAAGGGCTTTGCTCACCTCTGTTGACTTTGGGAATGGGAGAATGGGGCCATGAGGAAGGGATGGTGGAAACCTCTAGAAGCTGGGAAAGACAAGGAAGTATCTTTCTAAGAATCTCCAGATAGAAACACAGCCCTGCTGACATCTTAGCTTTTGCCCTGCAAGACCTGTTAGACTTCTGACCTACTGAACTGTAAGATACTAAATTTAAATGATTTTATTAGCCACTAAGTTTATGGTAATTTGTTCTACCAACAAAAGAAAACTAATACAATGCTATGTCCTCTGCTTGGGCATAAGTGACTCACTTATAATGAATATAATGTGCAGAAATGAGATGAAACTTTCTGGATTGGGTTATAAAAATACTGGGTTTTTCATCCTGGGCAAATTCTCACTTTCTCTTGGATTTGTCTCTCACACTAAAGGATCCAATTACATGTCATCAGGCACCCTGTAGACAGGCAACATGGTGAGGAACTGAGCCCTTCCAGCAACCACATGGCTGACTTGAAAGAATATCCTGCTCCTCAAGCCCTTAAGTGATTGAAGCCCCACCTGTCACCCTAATGGTTTCCTTGCAAGAGTTTCTAAGCCAGAACCAGCCAAGGAAGCAAGTAAGATACCCTGAGATTTTCAACCCACAGAAATTCTGAAAAAATACATGTTGTTATTTGAGACTGAAATTTTGGGATAACTTGTTGTGTAGCACCAGATAACTAGTACCATTCCTCTAAATTTTATTTATCTACCAACCCCCCCCCCAAATTAACCAGAAAAGAATGATAATTAGGAGAATATTGCTCCAAATCAACTCTGATGTGAATACACATTCCATCAAAAGTTATGAGAAAATCTTCTAATATTTTACTGTAACAATGAACACATATAAAAGCTGACACATCTATAAATACAGTCAGATTTTTTTCAAATTAAAAATGAAATTAAAACTTCAGTGTTGAGAATAAAATTTCTCAAAACACACAACTTTACTCAAAATACACTCATTTACTCTTACACATATTTTAATGGATCAGAGCTGTCGAAACCACTGTGAATTAACGGAGGCAATTAACCTCTATTTTTCCTCTGTTCTTTCTTCTTTTATATTTTTGCTTTTCTTGTGAAGTCTTTACTTCATGGAACAAAGCATCACAAACTGAGATAAATTAATGGGTTCCTTAATTTGTTATATAAAAATATTCTCTAGAGTGTAATTTATAAAATTTAATGATTTTCATTTACATACATATCTGCATAACTACTGAATAATGAAATTAACCACTCACTTTATAATATTTTAATGTTGAATTTCAACTTGAGAATGATTATTAAATTAGAGTATCTTTTTCTTTTTCCTTTATCAGTGTAATTTGTATTGGCTAACCAAATATATGTACTAGCCACAGTATAGTAGAGGACAAGTAGGCAGGTTCTCTTCCCACATCTTATTTAATTTTACTGACATTCAGATCACAGCTTCTTTTAAATGGAATTGTTAGTTAATCAAATCCATGCTCCTGCATTGCTAAAATATAATTCCCTAAATCCAGCTTAATGTTGACTTGTATATAAATCATCTCAATGGGCAAATATAGAAGAAACAAGCAAGTTGCAGACTACAAATGTTTTTCCCATGAAGTTGAATAAATTTCCTTTCCTAAATGTTGAAATAGGGAAAATTGTCTTTTTATAAATTAGTGTCCATCATTATTTTCTCTGTGAAATCATAACTAGTTTTACCTTTTGAGACTAACTTCTAAGGGAATTTTCAGTGAATAGAGATTATGTATTTTTATTTGTAATGGCCTCTATTGTGATAGGGATATTTGATAGCACATGTTATAAAAAATATTTCTACAGTCTACTCATATTCAACAATAACAGTTTAGATCCTTGTTTTTACACAGAGAATATGGAATTTTCCTTATCAAGAGCCCTTTATTCTCCTTAAAATTTCCTTCATTAGTGTGTAAATCCATATGTCATTGTTAAGAACAGACCCGGGGCATGTGTGTATGATATACTATTACCGGAAGGATCCCCACTTTTTTCTCTGGGGGATCCTCCCCTGTACTGGTTTTGCTTTGCCTGCCACCAGCGGAACATCTCTCAATGCTAGAGATTGGTGAAAAGGAAAGGAATTATTATTTATTTAAAAGTTATACAGACTAAAGTTATTTAGAATACCCACAAATGCACACAGTCCTTCCTTCTCCCTCTGCCCAGTCTGGAGTACCATATCTCAGGAAAGAAGTAGAAGTCCGTGATTCAGGCTTCCAGCATCATTCACATGGCAAAAAGGAAGCAAGCACTTCCAAAGCTGAGTGGTCCTGACTCTCAGCCAAGCTGCATGGTCCTCACTCTGCCAAAGCCATGTGGTCCCAACAAGATGCCAAAATAGCATGGTCCTCCTCTCCTATGACTGCCGTGCCTCGGTTTAAATTCCCATGCCAGTCTTCCTCTGCATCCCCATTTCTGACTCCTCTCACAATCAGTTACACCTGCCAGCATTCCTGTATTCTTCTAGCTTTTCTGGGCTGCCAAGTGTGGCCCCATGGCATGGAGCCAGTCTTCTTCAAGCTCTCACACAGGTGCTGTAACCAGGGAAAGTTGCTTCCCAGTTACATCTTGGGTTGAAGTCACTTCTATCCCCCTGGTTCAAAGCATGGGCATAGCTATTTAACATATCTATGACACCAGTTAAAGGTTATAGATATGTTAAATGACCATGTCAGAGGTTAGCTGCAAAGCTATTGCTATACAAAACAGCTCTGAATGGCCCTGCTCCATGTGTCCCATCCCCCGGCTCAGACTTATGGGGGTGAGGACATCCTCTACTATATATATATATTTCTAATATTTCCTGGACACCTTGAGCTCTGGACCCCATTATAAATCCCTATTTGGGGTCCCCCTCTTGGCTGTACCCTGTTACATCATCATTACCTCATTAACAGGGGGACAAGACATAGCACCATAGAAAATTTCAAATAAGAATAGTTCATATTCACTATCTCTTAAGTAAGAAATGGGGAAAGAAGAAAAATAATTTTTGTACATTTAAAAAAGAGAACAGTAATTGTGATTTAATTCACAGAGTAATCAAAATATGTTTCCATTATGGTGAGGAAAACATGCCCATCTACACATCAATTGTTTCTGCTGATGAAAGGCTGGAACAGCCTCTTATAATGTCATTGCCTGGCACATGAAGCTTAGATAAATCATAACGAGAAAACCTCATCAGTAATATGAATATGAAAATCAAACATAATTAATTATGCACACTGCTCTTCTCATCAGTGCAGGTGATAGGGGACTCAAAACTTGGAAAATTTTAGCTTAAGGTAAAAAGCTGTAAGCCTAGCAAGTAACCTATATGTTAAGCTTTTGTTTCAGAAACCACAGATAAGGCCCATCCGGGCTCCTGGGAAAAGCAGTCAACCTCCTGGGGGCACTGGCTAGAGATTACTGCCTGGGGACACCTTGGAGGCATCGGGGCCTTTTGTGTGACCCCCCTCTCTTGGGAACAGCTAACTGCAGAGAACAGGAATGCTGCAGCTTTGCTCACCTAATCCTCCCTGAATTTCAAAGCCCTCACCATACCTTGTTTGTCCTCCCCCACCCCCTTATAAAAGATCTGGCCAGGAAAGAGAAGGCAAGATGGTTTGTTAGGGTATGAACCTGCCATCTTCTTGGATCGCCAGCCATCTGAATAAAGTGCCCATAAAAGATTCAGTCACTCTCATTGTTTATTGGATTTGGTAGTGACAGGCAGCCCGAAGGCCTGTGTCTTTTCCGTTTACATAGGCTCCAGGATCAACCTGAAATGTTATATAAATTATGTTGTTAAAAATTTGACTGTTGGAAAGACAGGCATGTGTTACTAGTGGCTTCTTAAAATATGCACATGAAGTGGCATTAGCCATCAATACTTAATCTTAGAAAAGTGACAATTCAAAAATGGCAAAGCAATTATTTTTCTATCGTAAATGTGGTTCGTGACTAGGATTTAACTGTCATTTTGTAACAAGGTGATGAGCTAGAAGGCTCACTGGGAACCAGGGAAATGGGCAGAACTTTAACCTATGATGCAGCCAGAGTTGGTCCCCTGGTGGCTGTGCCTGCACAGAGCAGTAAGAGTTTCTCCTATGTCACAGGGCCAAGCCTGCCCAGACTAACAATGGAAGTCAAGAAAGGCAGAAGAAACCAGAGTACTGTCAGGTATAATCCTTTGTGGGAGGAATTGGAAAGGGGGTTATGGAGGAGGAGCAGGGTGAGGATTTAAACCCAAGCATAGGGTAGCCATGCTCTCTTAGCCATATGGAGGTCTCTGCCATGCAGCTTAGAAAGGAGCAGAATAGCAGGATGTGGCATCCACAAAGGGATCTTGGCCATGCTGTTTGAAAGGATGCAGAAGGACCCTCACCAACTCACCATGAGGAGGGGTCATGTGGTTTTGGATTAAGAGCAGGGGCCTAGCCAAGCATGGAATACTGTGAGAAGCTGGAATATTAAAATGGGAATCTGCCTAGCTAAGCTACAGACTTCTGTTTCTTTTCCTGAGAGATGATACCTCTGACTGGCCTGGTTTGGCAAGGGGAGGCAGGACTGTGTGTGTGTGTGGCATTTAGTTTTAAGGGACTTTGGGTCTTAAACAGAATTCTGCCATGGTTCTGAACCTGTATAACTTTAAAATAAATAGTTCTTTTCCTTTTCATAAAACTCTGGCATTGGGAGTCATGTTTTATTTTATTGTCGTCAGGCAATAGAACTCAATGGTTCTGTTTCAATTTGAATGTATTAACATGTGTTAGCTTCTAGCTATGGAAAGGAAAGGGACCACCACTGAGGAATTACATAGTTTACCTAAGTTGTCTGGTTGGTTTTGGAGGATGATCCCACAACCTATCCCTTCATTTTGAGGAGTACCTATCAATAAATTTGTACCTCCCTACCTCAAACCTCTGTTATTTTGTGTATTCTATTTCTTTTCCTTTTTGTTAGAAATTACTCATCTAAAAACATATCTGACACATTTCATCACTCCATACTTTAAATATCCCTATTGTTTTTTGGGGGCATTGACCGTTGTAGATGCCATTGGGATAATAAAATTCATGGCATATTGGCCCAGATAATGTATGTCCCTATGCTTTATAGGTATATTACTAATTTTAAACATTCATAAAAATGTTGGTTGCTTCTATTTGCTCATGGCAATAAATTATAACAAATATCCTGTAATCCCTTTTGAAAAAATTCAGCTTAACCACAGCTCACATGATTTAAAACTCTGTTTTCAATAGTTTTAGCTTAATGACATTGTCAAATGTTAAGAACCCTTGGTAAGAGGGTTTTTCCTTAACAATGTACAATATATTACCTTTTTATGATAGCTGTCAAGTCAGAAAACACTTGCAGTAAAGAATAAGTAAACTAAGTGCATTAGAAATTTAGTCTCAATACCATAGAACAAGAATTATCTTGGCTTTCTACTGTGGCCACATAATTTTATTACCTTTGTATTCATATTTAAATATCTGTGCTTTAAATATTATGAAATGACCTAAGATTGACAAATAACTTACTATTTCCTAAAAAGGCAGTTTTATACAGAAACAGCACTTGTACACATACTAATTCAACCATGTTACAAAACCTACTAATTCTGTAAACACACTTTGCTAGTTCTATCTAGAATATATTAAATCTTTTAATTAGACATGCAAGGCTAAAGTCCAGTTTATTTATGGTGACAGTAGACATGTGACACAATGATACAGTCAATATAAAATAGGGACTATTGAGATTTAGAGGACCTGCTATACATTAGTGTCCTTGATGCCTTGAGAAGATGCTTCTGTTGACAGTATGTGACCCATGTGTACAGTTGGTACAAAAAGACTGATATGGGGTCAACAAGGATCTCCACAGCACATCTACACAGAAAGACTGCTACTTAGTTTAGGAGACAGCATCTATTTGTAGGCAATACAGCTGCTTCCTTATCTGATAAACCCCACCAGTATTTTCTTCTGTTCTAACCCCTCTTTCATAGTTTAATAGAAAACTTATGTAGCTTTGCCTGATTCCAACAGCTTTTCACACTTCACATCTACTCTCTTCCTATGTCACCTCAATAGTTGTACTTCAATGTCTCACAGTGCCTAAGCATCAATATAGTCATAGCTGGTCTTAGAACCAGGCTTCGATCAAATTCTAGCTCAGTACTTATTAGATTGGAAAAGGGCAAATTACCTAACCTCATCCGTCAAAAAATTGTTTTACCTCATAATGCTGTGGGGAGGAATTAAATAAATTAATATGTGTAAAACACTTAGAGCTTGGCATAGAATATACTCCATAGTTAACTGTTTATTCTTATTTTTATTATGTCATCTACCCTTCCAGGTCTACTGGATGCAATCTAGCACTCCTCTCCCTTCCTTATTTCTCTATCCCCAATTCAAGAAAAGAGAAACTATTGGGATAGGTAGAGTTGCCTTTGAGGTATACACCTCTTATGAACCATTCTCTTCTTCCATTTTCATATTGAGAAAAGAGAGGCTGCTACCCAACTGGAGATACTAGAAATCACTCATGAAGTGAGAGGATTTTAATGTAAAAGGAAGATTGATATTCAGCTCCCCTCCTTGAGTGATGACTTAATCACTTAACTTATCTGATCTTCCTGGTGCTACCTGAAAAGTAGATAGGGAGCTTGGAGGATGGTCAATTTGAGAGGGCCAAGAATTCATAATTTCAGTCCAGAGTCTTATGGGCTCACCAACAAGCATGAATTAGCCATGTAGAGTAGTGATATTGGTGGTCCTAGGATTGACTGAAATTGTCTCAACATGGGGGCAAAAAGGTACACATATCAGAATATTCTGGAGTGATGCATTAACTAGGTATCAGACCAAAGACCCGGTCTCAACAAACATGGAACTTATTATCGAGAGCTATTTTAGGCCATCATTTGTATTTATCATGATCACATAAAATGGGCTAAAAAGCAGACCAATGTGTCTATAGTTCTTTTGTCTCCTCTCCTCCTCACATAAGCAAAGTAAATGCAGGGATCAAAGAGGAGGCCTGAGAGAGGGTGGGCCATGCCCCACCCATTGGCTGGAATGACTAAGTGACCATCTTCAGCCATGAGCAGAAGCACAACATTCTAGGGGTAAAATAATGGTGACAGAAAAAGTGCCCATGTCACCGCAAGCTACCAAATCAGTCCTGACAGCTGCGCTCAGACTTCCACGTGTCAAAGAATTTCTGTCTTGTTAAAATCACTGCATGTTGCCCTGGCTGGTGTAGCTCAGTGGATGGAACATGGGTCTGTGAACCGAAGGTTCAGTTCCCAGTCAGGACACATGCCTGGGTTGTGGGCTAGGTCCCCAATTGGGGGAGCATGAGGGGCAACCATACGTTGATGTTTCTCTCCCTCTCTTTCTCCTTCCCTTCCCTTCTCTCTAAATAAATAAATAAATAAATAAATAATCTTTAAAAAGATCGCTGCCTGTTTTTTTATAGTTGCCTAATCTGTAGTATAACATCAATGAGTCATTTTTAAAAAGATTCTTCTTTTTAACCAATTAACCAAAAGTTGATTTTAATAACGTTAAATAAAAAAGTTTTTTTCCATATTGCAGATGTTATATAGATATCCAAAAATACTAAGTCCTTTCTCTTACTAATTTGTGCCCTGTGATTTTTTTTTGGCCTCACTAGTTGAAAACTCAGTTTAGCTTAATTGCCTGTGGGCAATTTTTTCTGACTTCTTAGTAAGGGTTCTTTACCTACTCTGTTTGGATTTCTTGTTCGATCATGTAAGAACATTATGTACATTAGTGACCTTCTCTAAGGGACAGAGCCCAATGGTTCTTCAGCACATAATAACTACTTAAAAGTGATTTGTGAAATAAGTGAATACATACCTGAAAAGAAGGATAACAGATTCAGAATTGTATTTAAGTAAAGTGATGTTTCCACAAGACTGAAGGGAAAGTGCTATAAGCAATCCACTAGACAGAGACACTATTAAAATAATGTGGATGGGAGTGAAAAGGTTTTAAACAACTATAATGTCTGGGGTAAGGAACATTGGAAAAAGGTTATGATACTTATTTTCTTTCATTTCCCATGACCTGGTACCAAATAGTTCCTCTGTCTATATTTCAATCTCCATTCCACTGAACATATGGCACATAAACTTAGTTTAACTTCACTGTCCCCTTTAACTACCATATTTTGCTGTGTGTAATACACAGCCAAGTTTTTGGCCCATACTTTCAGGAAAAAATGTTTTAATTTTTTAATTCAATTATTTATTGATTGATTGATACTTGTTTTTGCATTATAAAGGAATTTTAGCATTTATTTTTTAACATATTATGGTACAAGAAATTTTATGTAACAAATAATTATAAAACACAAGAACAGATGTAGTTTATTGCTTTCTAGAGTTACACTTTAATGCATACCCATAAATATAAAATTAAAAATATTTATATAAAATCAGAATCAGTACTACTCATATATAATGTGCATCTTTATTTTTCCCTCAAAAATTTGGGCAAAAAGTATTCATTATACATGACAATATATGGTAGTTATTAGACAATGGGGAGATTAACTGATTGTGTAGGTCCAGTGTCAGAGCAGTGCTGATGCCATCACAGAGAATTCTCATTTCAGAAAGTAGCAAAAACAAAAATGATCCTGTTAATGGAAAAAAGGCAGATGTTTGGTCAGCTGAGGATTACTATGGGAAGTGGACAGGAATGAAGGACACGAAGAACACAAAGGACAGAAGAGAAAACTGGGAGAATGACTGCTCAATGATATTTTGCATTGAATTAAATTTGTATCAAAATACAATTAATAAGTTAAAAAGTGATGTCTTGTGTTAATGACAGTATTTGGGAAATTTTGATCGTGGTTACATAGTTTTCTATATTATCAAACAATTATTAATTAAACATTTGTACTCAAGTGGGAGCAGATTCCAGATTCTGAAGAAAAGACTATACTAGCATAGTTCGTCTATTTGAAGTGATCCATTCATTTTGAATGATAACAAGAGACAGAGAAGTTTTGCTGTAAGATATATATATATATATATATATATATATATATATATATATATATTTGCTATAGTAGCCACTGGCTTCAAAAATGTTCAAGAAACTATATCATTTCCTTTGTTTTCTAAAGTAGATCCAAGAATTTAAGATATAGGCCCATGGGGCAGGATTATAAGAGACCATCTTGTCTTTAAAGATTTTCCTGAAGATGAAAAACCAGACAAGAACTAGACTTCAAATTTCATCTGAGTATCTACTCTCCTTTCTTACACATCTTCCTTCCATATTATCCAAATATTATTTAAGCTCATACAATGGTGACTGAGAGCTGCACTTTTTTTTTTTTTTTACAGTTGGGAAAACTGTGCTTACCATTCCATTCCAGACCTACCATTTCTACATATGCTTCTGTTCATCAACTGTCTGTTGAATCATGGCCAAGTGTTAGAAGAGAAAAATACTGTCACAAGAAATCAGAATCCTACAGGAAGTAAGGAGATTACATGAATTCCTTTCAGGGGTTTAGGATTTACCTGGAACTTAAGTGGGGTTATAAAACTATGCTCCCTTACTTCATCAGCTAAAAATAGCTAAAGAAATGAAGGTACAACAGGACAAAGTGGTTCTTTTAGTCGTGAAACTTATTTTCTGCTAAATACATGGACTTTGATTTTGACCTACCATTTAGAAACCAACTCTAAATTTCAGGATGTTTACATGTAATTTGGTTAGAACCTGAAATAATGTAGGGTCCAAGGTTTCTCTTTGGTTTCAGATATGTGATTATAAGATAAATAAATATATATCATCATCTTGGATTCTGTCTACAATTAAAACTTTGTTCTCCTTGCTTAAGTATTTTTAAAATGCTGAAAAGATTAAAAAATAAGTAGAGAAGTAACAAATGAAATCAAGCTATAACTATTATTTTTCTGTTAACTTTAAAGTATTTAGTGTTGTCTTTTTAATTTGTTATTTTTTGAAATAATTATACTTTAATAATGTTTATGAGAACTGCTTACAAAAAATTTGCATGCTAGGTTTATAAGTCTTCTCTTTCTGGTATTTAAAATATTAAAAGAATTAGTGTTACTAAAGTTATAGATTTAGTGTCAGTCATAAGTATTCAAGAAAATATAATTAACTGTAAATGTGGTTAACTTATAAGGAAGTTTAATCTCTTAAAAGGTAATTAATTTGAACATTAATCAAAGAACATGTAATCATTCTTATTTTAATATAATTACCAAGTGTATAAATTGAATTTAGAGTATCTAAGATGAATGAGCCTAAGTTATTCAGAAAATTAAGACTTGAATGTATAACTTTAATAAAAGGAATATTAATTTAAATTAAATGTTTAAGAAATATCTAACAAAAAATCTCAAACTAGACATTGAAAATCTTAAATAATAACCTACTTTTTGATTAATAAGTACATTTTGTTAATTGTTTGAATGCTGTATTGCTGCTGAGTGTATGAGATTCAGGTATCTTCTGACAGATTTATAAATGCATTGAGTTCATTTCTTGCAGAGCTATTTTGGGGAACCATTAGACCACATTAATATAATTTCTTAAAAGGGACTAAACAGAATGTACTTTTCTAAGAACAACCTGTAAGAACAAGAGTGGTGCATGGTGGTACAGTCAAATAAAACACAAAGGACTCAGGACTGTCCTCATGGATCAGCACTTCTCTTGACCGAATGCCATGCTTGGGCTATGACTGGATAAGAAATTGCTATGTTCTTCCTGCAATAGAAAACTACTCTCAGCAAAATTGTTGGACTTGAATTAGAACTTTAGAAAGGTAATATTTTTCTCGGTGTGCTCAAAGCATCATTAAAATTTCACAGTTCTGTATGTTTTCCAATGTTTATATATTTTTTCTTTCTGATAGAAAATATTGTACCTATGCCAACCCAAAGAGAAGGTCATATGCCTGTAACAGAACTAATATTTGTTGAAAACATTACTACTGTAATTTAACATTTCCTTCTGAGTGATGCCCCTCATTCTGTGAGAGATATCTACTGCTTTTGGAGAGGATTTTGTTTGCTACTATAGGAATGTAAAGAGAAAAACAGCCCACTTTCACATTTTGATATCTATGGTAGGATTTTTGAAACTGTAGCCAGAAAATAATCTTGAATACCAGGGTTTTTTTTATGATTTTATTTATTTATTTTTAGAGAGGGAAAGGAGGGAGAAAGAGAGAGAAACATCAATGTGTGGTTGCTGGGGGCTATGGCCTGCAACCCAGGCATGTGCCCTGACTGGGAATCGAACCTGCGATGCTTTGGTTTGAAGCCTACGCTCAATCCACTGAGCTACACCAGCCAGGGCTGAATACCAGGTTTTGTTCAGAGACTGGATTCTTTCTATTCCTTTATTCTTAGTAAATGTTGAGACATACCTGCAGACTCATCCTCCCATAGCTGGAGTAGTTATTTTCCCATAAATCTGCCTTAATCATGAGGCTGGTTGCCAATGGAAGAGGAACAATAAGAGGAAAAGTTTATGCCATGTAACATAGAAAAAATAGTGGTCTATCCCCAGGAGGTATGGGAGGGGGGACACAGGAACAGAAGTAGGAGGTAGGTAGTGATATGCATACATCATAGAGCCAATAACTGGGTTGAAGGGAAAGACAAAATTTCTGGGTTTTGGCCAGTTTTGTTTGGGATTCTGGAAGGACAGAGCATGGAACGGAATCCCTAGCCTAAGTGAGTTGCCTCACAACAGTGGAAGCCTCCCCAGCAAGTGGAAGCCTTATAAGGGTGACTAGAGAGTTGTAGAACAATAAAGGAGCCACTGGGCTTTGGGGAGTGAATTTCTCTGTCATAGCACTTGTGTCCCTGATGTCACTGTACTTTCCATGTGATACAATTGAACTACAGGGCTTCTGGAGAAATTGCATAGCACTCAAAACTTTACCAGAGATCCATTAAGAAAAGATCCTAATAAAACTGGTAGCACTGTTTCGCACATGTGAAACTTAATAGATACATAAGCATTATAGTAAATATGACACTGTCTTCAAAAAAGGCCTGACATTTGTGGAAGGTGACCTTTGAAGGGAGCAGCTTGTGAGGTACTATGAGGTGGTTGAGGTGGGGTCAGAAATCATATGAATGGTTGTGACATCAGATATGGATGGACTGAGGTGGCTGCTGACTGAGAAAGTGATATTTAAAGTATGTGTGTGTTTGAGATGTGTGTGTGTGTGTTTGTGGTGTATTTGTGTGTATTTGCATGGGGAGGTATGTTTTCAGGGGTGGGCTATGTTTTTATTTGGCTCAGCTCTCCTGGGTGAGTTTCTATGTCCCCTAATATTCCTCTAAATGAACTCACTTGTGCAAACAGAAACATTCACACTACTATGTTTAATTCCTCCCATTCTATTACTTCCTGTGGAACAGAGTCGGTTTTGCACCAGGAACCATGACTAAACTGCCTGTATCTCAATGGCCTTAATGCCACCCTCTGCCCTTGTACTAAGGTACTAAGACAGTACTATGTACTTAGTGCTTAGTACTTAGAGTACTGAGAGTACTAAGACAGTACTCTCCCAGGTCTCTGCTGCCTCACAGGAGGTGTCTTGTCCAATTTCAACATCAGCAAAACAGATGACAATCCTGGACCACAGGTAGTGACACTCTTTTAAAAACCTTGAATGAACTTGATCTTATTGTGTGTGGTGTGAATTAACAATTCTCAAAGTGTGATTCATAACAACACTTGAGTGAGCTGCATGTTCAGTGAGACTGCTGTACAATCTATGGAATTTGGTCTTCCCTAATGAGATGAGTGGCTGGTGCTTTTTAGTGTACTGGGCTAAGTTTACCTTTTTCGGGCTCCACAGCCTGGTTTCCTGCTTTGCTTGGCTGGGATCTACCATGGCGAGAAAATGTCAGGCTCCATCCAGCAGCACTTGGTTTGTATCTGGGTGTCACACAGTGGGGCTCACACTGTCCCCTGCTCTTGTCTAGTCAGAGTGGCACCAGGATCTGTGGGGTCAGGGTTATCTTAGAGCTTGGACCTCAGACTGATGGGTTGCATAATGAGTAGTAGCTAAGAAGTTATCCACTGTCTCTTCCATCCTTCTCACAATTCTTCAGTATTCTTTAGTATCACTCTCATTTTCTTTTATTTTCACTTTTTATATTGTGATAAAATGTATATAATCAAATTTACCATATTAATTATTTCTAAGTGTGTAATTTAGTGGCATTAAGTACATTCACATTGATGTGCAATCATCCCCACCATCATCCCCAGAACTTTTTTCTCTTTCCAAATGGAACTCCATACCCATTCAAGACTAACTCTCCAGTCCCCAGCTCCCAGCCCCGACAACCCTTATTCCACCATCTGTTTCTAAGAGTTTGAATACTCTCAGTAGCTCTTATTAGTGGAATTATACATTTTTCTTATTTATTTAACTGAGCATCACGTCTTCAAAGGTTCACTTATGTGGTTGCATGGGTCAGAATTTTTTAACACTGATTAATATCCCTCTGTCTGATTTTCTTTTGATTAGAAACTGAAAAATGCATACTTATTTCTAGACATTCTATGTTGTGGTATTCTGGATTACAGCACTTGCATAAACTGACCCAATACTCTCAGTTGTCTTAATAAGCTTGGAGATCTTCAGTTATGCCTCAAACTATTCTTCTGCAGCATGTCTAAGACAGTACTATTGGGGAATCTCCAGCTGTGAATGAAACTGGTGACCAAAACATTGGAACTCTTTTCTTAGACCAATGCATATTTAAATATTGAGTGGAAATTGACAATGTTTCCAAAGAGGCACTTTTAACTTGGTGAGGGGAAGAAATAAGAAAAAAAAAGCTAAAAAGACATTTCTTTTGGGGTATATTTGATTTTTCTGATACAGTGGTCAAATTCTGTTTCAAATGATGGAGGCACGAAGAGAACTGAACTGTAAAACGACATTCGAAGCGGAGGAAAGAACAGAGTAAAAACCATCTCCATTTAGTTTTATCCCATGTTGGGGAATCACTCTTAGTTTAGAATACTGTCATTTTAAAGCTGTGAAATGTTTTTGATAGAAATGATTATATTAATCCTGCAGTCAATTTATCTGAATTTAGCAAGTGTTACAGCTCTCAAATGTGCTACAAAAATTATTGAATATGTTTTTAAGGCTTGTAGATACTGTGATTATCATTTATTTCCGTGGGATTGCCAAGAAATATCAAGAGAAATAACTTTATCAGGCACCAGAAAAGGGCTGAATAGATTGAATAACTCCAAGTGTAATGCTGGTCAACCAACTCACTTGGTTAATAAGTAGCATTAACTCTGCCTTAAATGATTTCCCCTCTAGGAGCACATAGAATTTAGGGCAGCTCACTATTCTTTCCTGATTTAAACTGGGTGCACAAGTAGCCTGATGAATATCGTAATCTGACTGCTCAAGTTCAGTCTGGTTCTTTGCAATGCTTCCTTAGCACCCACAAGACCCACAGGTAATGTATTATCCTGGGAAGATGGGTTTCCCTAGGGGATGGTCCTCTATGCCTGTATTTCCTAGCTTTTAATGTCTGGGAGACATCAGAATCATTGACTTGGAGGATGTGGTGTCCATCTTTCCCAATTTTCTCTAGATCTTTCTCACTCCCTAGAGCTTCCCTGTGACACATGTCACTGAATGAAGAGGACTGAAGAAACTTGAGAAACAACTTGAATCAATTCTATGATGTATTCTTTTGTCTTTTTTCTGTTTTGCATATAGTTAGCTTCTTAGGATTAACCTTTTTTGACTAATATTTTTGTTCCAATTAACTTCATAGACTATAATAATACTTATTTTTGTCATTTAATGATCTTTTATCCCATGCTGTACTTGTACTATTTGCTAAAGATATTTCTTAAGAAAAAAATTTAATGGTAGTTTGAAATGTCTCAAAAATTTAAAACTATTGTGTTATCTGAATACTAACTACTTTTGTTGACAGAAGCTTTTTCTATTATATATAAAAAATGCTAACCAATTGCCCATGAAAGTGTTTAATGTTATATTGGATATTTAGCCATTAAATCCATAAGGATAGAGTCTAATGCCTGTCCACAGCCTTGCCAGGATTTCCCTATCTAAATTTTTAATAGACAAGGTTATCAAGGATATTTGAGCTTTGAACTTTTAAAAAATTAATCCTTATATGGTTATCAACTTCTCATTTGCACCTTTTCACCTCTTCTTTATCTTCCCTTAACCTCAGTAACTCCCCTCCCCACCACACACCCTGCCCCACCTCAGGCTCAAGTGCAAGGAAACAAAAATGAAAAAAAAAAGTATATGGCCTTGGAGATGATAGGTCAGTCTAAATTCCAAACCTTGGGTGATACTGGTCCATATTTTAGTCAACTACCAGCTAAAATAATATGCTATAGAGAAGGTTGTAAGAGATAAACCTTGTTAAACTAAGCCTTGCCTTTTGACAATGAGGGTGTTTGGATGGGGCTGTATGCTGTGGCACAAACTCATTTCTTTCAAAGTGACATTTTCTCCTTTGGGTTACAAAGGAATTCTGGGTAACATTACCAGAAGTACAGAGTGATGAGTGATGAGATAGTCATAGGAGACCACAGCAAGTGATGTCCAGTGGGGCTCATTGGGTTTTCACCCTCATCTTTCCAACTGCTACACTAGACACAATGTCTTTTCTTCTTCAGCTCTTTCCTGAGCCTCACCTAGAGTATGAAACTAAAATGCTACATAGAAGGGGAGTCAGAACCCTATGAATAACCACTCCCTGGAGGCCATTTTGGAGAGTTTGGCTTTACAAACTCTGCCTTCTTTTCTAATGGCCTCCTAATATAAAATAAAAAACAAATTTCCTTCTTTCTTCTTGCTTTCCCTTATTCCCTTCTTTATTTTTCTTACAAGATGCTTCAAGCCACAGAGACTATAATATATTGGTGTAGAATTATTATAACACTACAAATAGGTGTCCTTTTCAACTTTGGTTACATTAGGAACATAATTCTCTCATCACCTATGCATTTACAGGTACTTGTCATCACTGAACCATCTAGCTAAGACTAGGGTAGCTTCCAATTACTAAGCTTGTGAAAGAATAACACAGGAACTTCTCATCTATTTGTATGGAGCCATCAACCTCACATACTATACAATTTGATTTTAGAGTTTAATTTTTTAACCTCTGGAGTTATAATGCA
Organism: Tonatia bakeri; assembly: GCA_004024845.1. Lineage (NCBI taxonomy): Eukaryota > Metazoa > Chordata > Mammalia > Chiroptera > Phyllostomidae > Tonatia > Tonatia bakeri. Next base: position 57,354 of record PVIA01001656.1, on the reverse strand, counting down.
AGTTATGAAAAGCATTTATATGTCATGGGCCTTAAAATGTTTCCTTTAAATCACTGACTTTCTTTTTAGAATAAATTGTACTTTGTTATATAAGTCCTTGTCTGGACTTTTAACAATAACCCTCCATCACTAGTCCTTTGTCTTTCTTTCTCAGAGTTTCATCCTGCAGAACATAACTGACACTCCAAGTTTCAAAACTATCTTCCCATGGATGAATCTAGACCTTTCAAAATCTTTCATTTAGTATTTTAAGTCTTCTGTTTCCAGAGGGACATAACACATACCTAAAATAAAATGTAGAAAATTAAGCTGGTATCTTCCTTCCTTAAACACACCTTTCTAAATGCTCTCTCATCAGCACAAGCACCACTTTGCCTTCCTAATTTTTCACTCTATTACATCATGATGCTTGGACTCATTTTTCCCCTCTCCTTATTGTCCATGTTTATGCAGGAAGTAAGCCTTCATAATACAAAGACTCTTTCCTATTGGTCAAGCCACTGCTCTCAAACCCATCACAACATACACACATGGGCTCATACTTTGATTTCCTCTTGTTTGTCTTACATATGCTTATTTCAATCCCTTTTGAAGAGCATTTCACTCTTTTTACTAAGGTATCCCAGATAGTTTTGACTGCCTTTTGTATCAAAGGTTAACCTTCAAGATTCCAATTAAATCATACTCAACTAATAACCCTCAGCCCCATTTTTCCAAGGTGAGCTTTCATTAATATTAACAAAGTTTCATCAGCTTCCTTCAAGTGAACCACTTGAGTCCATCCCTAAATATATTGCTAATTGTTTCCTTCAGGATTTTGCTCATACTATTTCTTCTACCTAAAATATCACTCTTTCCTGCATAATAAGTTCAATTATTTTCTTTAAGACATTGATCAAAGTATTTCTCCTTGAAAAATTTCTAAGTGCTGGAAGCAACCTATATGGCCATAAGTAAATGAGTGGATCAAAAAAAAAAATTGGTATTTACAAGATGGAATACTATGCAGCAAAGAGAAAGAAGAAACTTCTGCCCTTCGTGACAGGATGGGTAGATATGGAGAGCATTATGCTAAGTGAAATAAGCCAGGTGGTGAAAGACAAATACCATATGATCTCACCTTTAAGTGGAACCTAATCAACAAAAAAACACAAGAAAGCAAAATATAACCAGAAATGTTGAAATAAAGAACAAACTGACAGTAACCAGAGGGGAGGTGGGATGGGATAGTGGGGGAAAGGGGGAAGGGTCATCAAGGAACATGCATAAAGGACACATGGACAAAGCCAAAGTGAGGAAGGATTGAGGATGGGAAGTGGGGATGGCTGGGGTTGGGGGAGTGATGAGGTAAAAATGGAGACAACTGCACTTGACCAACAAGAAAATTTTCTCTAATCCATATCTCTTCACACACACACACACACACACACACACACACTTCATTTCCTTAGCATTTGTCAAGTTTTACTTATATTATTTTACATGTTTCTATTTGCTCTTAATTTGTACTGATTTCTTTCATACTTAAATATGACCTCTTTAATTAAATTGGTTAACTAATAGCTGAGATGGTTCTCTTTTCAGTGATAATACAATGTGAAACATTTGATAATTGATCATGAGCCAACAAAAGCATTTGATAATTATTTAGGAACCAACAAAAGGAAAGCATAGCATTAAGACCTGAATATTTTCAGCCAAGTGTAACAGCCTAATAGCTTAATTCTCAGTCGGAACTACAGAAGAAGCAACATACAAATTTAAACTTTCAGAATAAAAATTGTGTCCCCTTAATGGACTCCTACTAAATTTTCAAATTTCTATTTTTTAATTTTATTTATTTTACACTTAATCTTTATTGTATTTTTTTCCATTACCATTTACTCCCCTTATATCCCTTCCCCCCAGCAATCACTACATGGTTGTCCATGTGCATGAGTCCTCTTTTGTTTGTGTTTAATCTCTCCATTTCCTCACCTGCCTTCCCCCACTAGCTGTCATCTTGCTCTCCATCTACATATCTGTCTGCATTTTCCTTGTTAGTTCAGTTTTTTCATTAAATTCCACATATAAGTGAAATCATATGGTATTTGTCTTTCTCTGACTAGCTTATTTCATTTAGCATAATGTTTTCCAGATCCACCCATACTGTTGCAAGGGGCTGAATTATCTTCTTTTTTTTCATAGATGAGTACTACTCCATCGTGTAAAAGTCCCATAGTTGTTTTATCCACTCATCTACTGATGGATATTTGTGCTATTTCCATATATTGGTGATTGTAAACAATGCTGCAATGAATATAGGGATGCTTATGTTCTTTCAAATTGGTGTTTTGGGGTTCATTTGCATATATTTCCAGAAGTGGGATCTCTGGGTCAAAAAGCAGATCAATTTTTAATTTTTGAAGTTATCTCCATACTGCTTTCCACAGTGGCTGCACCAATCTGCATGCAAAGGGTTGTCCTTTATCCACATCCTTGCCAGCACTTGCTGTTTGTTAATTTATTAATGATAGCCATTGTGATAGATGTGAGGTTATATCTCACTGAAATTTTTATTTGCATTTCTCTGATGATTAGAGATGTTGAGAACATTTTCATACATCTTTTGGCTTTCTGTATGTCTTCTTTGGAGAAGTGTCTATTCAGGTTTTTTGCCCATGTTTTATTTGTGTTATTTTCTTTGGTGTAGAGTTGTGTACATTCTTTATAAATTTTGGATATAGTCAACTATCAGATGTATCAGCAAATATATTCTCCCATTCCATGGGTTGTCTTTTTATTTTGTTGATTTCTTTTGCTATGCAAAAACTTTTTAGTTTGATATAGTCCTGTTTGCTTATTTTTCCATTATTTCCCTTGCTTGGGGAGATATATTGATAAAATATTTCTACAAGCAATGTCCCAGAATTTGTTACCTACTTTTTCTTCCATGATATTTATGATTTCAGGCCTAACACATAAGTCTTTGCACCATTTTGAATTTATGCTTGTGCATGGTGTAAGAAGGTAGTATAATTTCATTTTTCTGCACTTTTGTCCAATTTTCCCAACATGATTTATTGAATGAACTATCATTAGTCCTTTGTATGTGTTTATTTCCTCTGTCAAATATTAATTGACTATAAAGGTGTGGGTTTATTTCTGGGCTCTATAATCTGTTCCATTCATCTGTTCCAATGTGTCTGTCTATTTTTATGCAGTATGATGCCATTTTGATTACTATGGCCTTACAAGGTAGTCTGATATTAGGACACCATGATTCCTCCAACTTTCTTCATTCTCGGGATTGCTGTTGGTATGTGGGGCCTTTTGTGGTTCCATATAAATTTTTGAAATATTTGTTATACTTCTGTATAAAATACCTCATTGGAATCTAGATAGAAATTGCACTGAATCTATAGATTGCTTTAGGCAGTATGAAAATTTTCATGATGTTAATTCTTCCTACCCTTGAACATGGTCTTTGAATGGTAAGAATTCTTCCTATCCTTTATTCTTCTGCTTCCACTTAGTTGTATATTCTTCTATTTCTTTCTTCAGTGTCTTATAATTTTTCAAGAACAGGTCTTTTACATCCTTGGGTAGGTGTATACCTAGGTGTTTTACTCTATTTTAGCAATTGTGAATGGGATTATTTTTTAAATTTTCCTGTTTATATTGGCATATAGAAATGCAACTGATTTCTGGATATTAATTTTGTATCCTGCTACTATGCTGATTTCATTTATCAGTTCTAATAGTTTCTTAATGCAATCTTTGGGATTCTCTATGTACAGTATCATGTCATCTTCAAATAATGACAGCTTTCCTACTTCCTTTCAATTTGGTTGCCTATCATTTCTTCTTCTTGTCTGATTGCTGGGGTTAGGACTTCCAGTGCTATGTTAACGAGAGAGGTGAAGGCAGATATCCCTGTGTTATTCCCACTCTTAAGTGGAACACTTAAAGTTTTTACCCATTGAGTATGATGTCGGCAGTGGATTTGTCATATATAGTCTTTATTATCTTTAGGTAAATTCCCTTTATTCCCTATTTGCTGATAATTTTTGTCATATAGAAACTTGATTTTACTAAATATATGGGTGCTGGAATTCATCAAATGCTTTTTGTGCATCTATTGATATGATCATGTGGTTTATATTCTTCATTTTGTTTATGTGGTTAATTATATTTATTGATTTGTGAATGTTGTACCAACTTTTCATTCCCAGGATAAATCCCACTTCATCATGATAGATGATCTTTTTGAACATTGCTGTATTGAATTTGCTAATATTTTATTGAGAATTTAGTGCCTATCTTCATCAGAGATATTGGTCTATAATTTTCTTTCTTTGTAGCATATTTATCTCGTTTTGGATTTAGAATAATGCAGGCATTGTAAAATAAGTCTGGTAGCTTTCCCTCCTCTTGAATTATATGAAATACTTTGAAAAGGAAAGGTGTTAGTTCTTCTAGGAATGTTTGGTAAAATTCATTTGTGAAGCTATCTGATCCAAGGCTTTGGTTTGTAGGAAGTATTTTTATTACTGCTTCAATTTTATTACATGTAATCTATTTATTCAGATTTTCTGATTTAGTTTAGTTTAAACTACACCTGGTTTAATTTTGGAAGAATGTATATTTCTAAGAATTTGTCTATTTTGTCCAGGTTGTCCAGTTTGTTGGTGTATAATTGTTCATAATGTTTTCTTACAATCTTTTGTATTTCTTTGGTGTCAGTTGTTATTTCTCCTCTTTCATTCCCATGTTTATTTATCTGTGTCCTTTATCTATTTTTCTTGATGAGCCTGGTTAACAGTTTGTCAATCTTGTTTATTTTTTAAAGAACTGTTGGATTCATTGATCTTTTGTATCAATTTTTAGACTCTATTTTGTTTATTTCTGCTCTCATCTTTATTATTTCCTTCCTTCTATTCACTTAGGGATTTTTTCAAATTCCTTTAAGTGTGCAGTTAAATTGTTTATTTGAAGATGCGTGCTCTCTCTCCCTCTCTCTCATTCTTTCCTCCTTCCTTTTGTTGAGAAAGACCTCTAATGCTATGAATTTCCCTCTTAGGATTGCTTTTCTAGTGTCACACAGATTTTGTATTGTTGTGTCATCATTTTCATTTGTTACACTGTATCTTTTGATTTCTTTTGATCTCATTGTTGACCCATTCATTAACAGAATGTTATTTAGCTTCCATGTCTTCATGTGTTTTTCAGTGGTCTTCTTGTGGCTGATTTCTAGTTTCATAAATTGTGGTCAGAGAACATGCTTGATGTGATTTCAATCTTCTTAAATTAATTGAGACTTGTTTTGTGCCCTAACGTGTTCTACCCTAGAAAGCACTCCATGAGCACTAGAAAAGTATGTATATTCTGCTGCTTTGGGATGAAATGCTCTGAAGATATCAATTAAATCCATTTGATTTAGTGGGTCATTTAAGACCACTATCTCCATGAGATTTTCTGCCTGGAAGATTTATCAACTGAAGTCAATAGAGTGTTAAAATCCCCAACTATAACTATATTTTTATCTATCATTTTATGTCCATCAAAATTTACTTCACATATGTAGGTGCTCCTATATTGGGTATATAAATGTTTACTAGGGTTATATCTTCTTGTTTGATTGTTCCCTTTATTATTATGTAGTGTCCTTCTTTGTCTCTTACTATAGCCTTGGTTTTAAAGTCTATTTTGTTGGATATTAGTACTACCATCCCAGCCTTTTTTCCTTTTCCATCTGTATGAAATACTTTTTTCCATCCCTTTACTTTTAGTCTGTGTGTGTTTTGATTTGAGATGGGTCTCTTGTAGGCAGAATATATATGGGTCTTGTTTTCTTATCCATTCAACTACCCTATGTCTTTTGGTCAGAGTATGAAAGCCATTTACATTTAAGGTGATGGCTTTTATTGATTTATTATTTTTTAAAAAATTTTATTTTAATCATTGTTCAAGTACAGTTTTCTTTCTTTTATTCCCATCCCAGCCCACCCACCCATCCCTCCCCACCTCCCACCCATTTCCACCCCCCCCCAGTTTGTGTCCATGTGTCCTTTGTATTTGTTCCTGTAAACCCTTCCCCTTTCCCCCTGAAATTCCCCTAAAAATCTCTTCCCTCTTCCCTCTGGTCACTGTCAGTCTGTTCTCTATTTCAGTGACTCTGGTTATATTTTGCTTGTTTGTTTGTTTTGTTGTTTAGGTTCTTGTTAAAGGTGAGATCATATGGTATTTGTCTTTCATCGCCTGGTTTATTTTGCTTAACATAATGCTTTCCATTTATTTAATTATTTATTTTATTTATTTATATTCAAGTACAGTTGTCTCCATTTTCACCCCATCACACCACCAACCCCATCCATCCCTGTCTCCCACCATTGAACCTAAACCTTTTGGCTTTGTCCATGAGTCCTTTACATGTTCATTGATGGCTCTTCCCCTATTTTACCCCATTATTTCTCATGCCCCTACCCTCTTTTTAGTGTCAGTTTGTTCTTTTTTTTCATTTCATTTCATTTATTTCAGTGTCTCTGGTTATATTTTGCTTGATAATTTGTTTCCAGTTATAGGTAAGATCATATGTCATTCATCTATCAATGCCTGGCTTTTTTTCACTTAGCATAATGTTCTTCAGTTCCATCCATGCTGTCATGAAGAGTAGGAGCTCCTCCTTTCTGCTACATAGTATTCCAATGTGAAAATGTACCATAGATTTTTTTATCCACTAATTTACTGATGGTCACTTAGGTTGCTTACAACACTTGGCTATTATAAATTATGCTGCTATGAAAATTGGGATGAATAGCTTCTTTTGAATTGGTATTTCAGGATTCTTACTGTATGATTCAATGAGTGGTATAGCTGGGTCAAAAGGAAATTCCATTTTTAGTTTTCTGGGAAATTCCATACTGTTTTCCATAGTGGCTGCACCAGTTTGAATTCCCACCAATGCGGCACTAGGGTCCACTTTTCTGCTTGCCAGCACTTGTTTGTTGATGGCCATTCTGACTGGTGTGAAGTGTTATCTCATTATATTTTTAATTTGCATCTCCCTGATGGCTAGTGATATTGAGCATCCTTTCATATATCTCTGGGCCCACTGTATGTCTTCCTTGAAGTGTCTGTTCAGGTCCTTTGCCCATTTTTAAATTGGGTTGTTTGTCTTCCTGGAGTGGAGTTGTATGAGTTCTTCATATGTTTTGGAGATCAAACTCTGGTCCAAGGTATCATTTTCAAAAATACTTTCCTGTTTAATTGCTTCTCTTTTCATTTTACCATTGTTTTCTTTAGCCATGCAGAAACTTTTTATTTTGATGAGGTTTTATTTATATATATTTTTTTATATTTTTTAAGGGATATATTAGTGAACATATTGCTGTGTGGGATATTTGATATTTTCCTGTCTATGTTCTTCTCTAGTACTTCTATTCTATCAGGACTTATATTTAAGTCTTTTATCCATCTTGAATTTATTCTTGTGTATGATGCAAGTTGTGGTTGAGTTTCTTTTTTTTTGCAAGTAACTGTCCAGATCTCCCACCACCATTTGTTGAGGAAGTTATTTTTACTCCATTTTATGCTTCTGCACTTTTTGTTGAATATTAATTGACTATAGAAACTTGGGTTTGTTTCTAGGCTCTTTGTTTTGTTCCATTGGTCTATGTGTATGTTTTTATGCCAGGTTCAGACTGTTTTGACTACCATGGCCTTGTAATATAGTTTAATATCAGGTGTTGTGATCTCTCCTATTTTGCTCTTCTTTCTCAAAATTGCTGTGGCTGTTTTGGGTCCTTTATGTTTCCATATAAATTTTTGAAATGTTTGTTCTATATCTGTGAAATATGTCATTAGTATTTTAATAAGGATTGCATTGAATCTATAAATTTCTTTGTGTAATATGGATATTTTGTTGATGTTAATTCTTCCAATCCATGAAAATGGTACAAGTTTCCATTGATATGTGTCTTCCTTAATTTCTTTCTTCAGCATTGTGTAGTTTTCTGAGCACAGGTCTTTTACCTCATTGGTAAGGTTTATTCCTAAGTACTTTTTTTTGTTATTATAGAAAATGGGATGTTTTTGCTGATTTCTGTTTCTGATATTTCATTGTTGGTATACAAAAATGCCTTCAGTTTCTGAATATTGACTATGTATCCTGCTGTATTGCCAAATTCATTTATTAGGTCGAGTACTTTTTGTGTGAAGTCTATAGGATTTTTTATGTACACAGTCATGTCATCTGTAAGCAATGAGAGTTTTGCTTTCTCCTCTGCAATTTGGATGACCTTTCTTTCTTTCTTTCTTTCTTTCTTTCTTTCTTTCTTTCTTTCTTTCTTTCTTTCTTTCCTTCCTTCCTTCCTTCCTTCCTTCCTTCCTTCCTTCCTTCCTTCCTTCCTTCCTTCCTTCCTTCTTTCCTTCTTTCTTTCTTTTGTCAGACTGCTGTGATTAGAAGTTCCAATACAATGACAAATAGAAGTGGTGAAAGCAGACATCTTTGTCTTGATCCTGATCTTAATGGAAAAGGTTTCAGTTTTTGCCCATTGAGTGTGATGCTGGCTGTAGGTTTCTCTTATATGGCCTTTATTATGTTGAGATATGCTCCCCCTACTCCCACTTTGCTGAGTGTTTTTATCATAAATGGGTGCTGTAACTTATGAAACGCTTTTTCTGCATCTATTGATATGATCATGTGATTTTTGTTTTTCCTTTTCTTTGTGTGATACATTATGTTTATTGATTTGCAAATATTGTACCATCCTTGCATCCCTGGGATGAATCCCACTTGATCATGGTGTGTGATCTTTTTAATGTCTTGCTGGATGCAGTTTGTCAATATTTTGTTGAGGATTTCCATGTCTACGTTCATCTGTGATATCTGCCTGTAGTTTTCTTTCTTTGTTGTGTCTTTATTTCATTTTAGAATTAGGAAGACGCTGGCTTTATAAAAGAAGTTTGGGTGTCTTCCTTCTTGGAGCTTTTGGAATAGTCTGAGAAGTATAGGGGTTAGCTCTTCCTTAAGTGCTTTGTAAAATTCTCTTGTGTGATCATCTGGTTTTGGGCTTTTGTGTGCCAGGAATTTTTTGATTACTGCTTCAACTTTGTCAACGGTTTCCTTTTGTTCAGACTTTCTGCTTCTTTATCATTCAGTTTTGGTAGATTATATTTTTCTGGAAATTTATCCATTTCACCCTGGCTTTGAAATTTCTTGGGGCATAATTATTCATAACAATTTCTTATAATCCTTTGCATTTTTGTGGTATCAGTTGTAATCTCTCCTCTTTCATTTCTGCTTTACTTTATTTAGGTCCTTTCTCTTATTTTTTCTTAATGTGTCTGCCTAAAGGCTTCTTCATTTTGTTTATCTTTTCAAAGACCCAGCTTTTGGATTGTTTCTTTTGTCTGTATGTTATTTAATTCTATTTTGATCTTGGTTATTTCCTTCCTTCTACTCACTCCGGGCTTTGCTTGTTGTTTTTTCTCCAGTTCTTGTAGATGTAGAGTTAGGTTGTTTATTTGAAATGTTTCTACTTTTTTTTAGGTAGGCCTGTATCACTATGAACTTCCCTCTCAGGACTGCCTTCACTGTTTCCTGTAAGTTTTGTACTTGTGAGTTCATTTTCATTTGTTTCTAGCAACTTGTTGATTTTTTCCTTGATCTCATTATGAAGTCATTTGTTGTTTAATAGTTTAATAGCATGCTATTTAATCTCCATGAATTTGAGTGATTTTGAGTTTTTTCTTTTAGGTTGGTTTCTAGTTTTAAGCCTTTATGTTCCAAGAAAAGGCTTGATATGATTTCAGATTTCTTGAATTTGTTGGGGCTTGTTTTGTGTCGTATTTTGTTGTCCATCTTTAAAAACATTTCATTTGCATGTGAAAAGAATGTGTATTTTGTTTCTTTGGGATGAAAGGTTATATATATATATAGTGCCCATTTGATTTAAGCATTGTTCAATACCACTATATCTTTATTTTTGTTGATATTTTGTTTTCAATATCTATCCATTTTTTGATGGTAAGGAGTCCAATTCTCCTAGTATAAGTGTGTTGCTGTCTATATCTTCCTTCAAGTCCTTTAAGATTTTCCTTATATTTGGGTACTCCTATGTTGGGTACATATATGTTTACAATGCTTATGTCTCCTTGGTGGATTATTCTCTTGAGTATTAGGAAGTGTCCTTCTGGGTCTCTTTTTATGACTTTTGGTTTGAAGTCTATTTTGTCTGCTATAAGTATTGGTACCCCAGCTTTTTTATCCTGTCCATTTATTGGAATATTTTTTCTAACACTTCAATATGTCTTTTGTTCTGATATGGGTCTCTTTTAAGCAGCATATGTGGGGGTCATATTTTCTTATCCATTCAGCTACCCTATGTCTTTTGATTGTAGCATTTAATCCATTAACATTTAAGGTTATTATTCTAGGTACTTATTCATTTTTCCCCCTTTGTATGTGTGTTCCTCTCTATTTCACTTTTTTCCTTTGTCTTCTTATAGCAGTCCCTTTACTATATCTTGCAGTGCTGGTTTGTTGGAAGTATATTCTTTCAGTCTTCTTTTATCTGGGAAACTCCTTATTTGACTTTTTAATTTAGAGCTTTGCTAGATAGAGTAGTCTTAGTTGCACACCTTTGCTTTTCATTTCTTGGGATATTTCTTGCCATTTCTTTCTGGTTTGCAGTGTTTATGTTGAGAAATCAGTGGCTAGTCTTATCGGAGCTCCTTTGTGTGTTACTTCTTGTTTCTACTTTGTTGCTTTTAAGATTCTTTCTTTGCTTTTAAAACTTGGAATTTTAATTATGATGTGTAGGCCTCTTTCGGTTCATCATGATTGGGACCCTCTGTGCTTCCAAAACTTGTGTGGGTTTTCCCCTCTCCAATTTGGAAAGTTTTCTGTCATTATTTTTTCAAACAGGGTTTCTATTCCTTGCTCCTTTTCTTCTTCTGGTATTCCTATGAGTCAAATGTTGTGTTTTATGTTATCTTGGAGTTCACTAAGCTATGTTAATATTTTTTTAGTCTTCTTCCATCAGCTTCTCTACCTAGGTATTTCTTTCTTTCTTGTCTTCCAGCTCACTAATTTGGTTCTCTCCTTCATCCAGTTTGCTTGTAATTCCTTCTAGTGTATTTTTTTATTTCACAAATTGTATTCTTCTTTTCTTTCTGGTTGTATTTTATAGTTTATATTTCCTTTTTCATACTGTTTTAGTTATCACTCAATTCTCTGTAGTTGTCTGTGAATTCCTTGAGCATCCTTATATATATATCTGAATTGTGTGTATATAAATATATATGTGTGTGTACACAATTTATATATATATATATTTGAATTCTATATCTGATATCTTGTCTCCATTTCATTTAGCTCTTTTAGTGAGGAGTCTTCCATTCTTTTCAATTAAAGATTCTTTCTTTGTCTCTCTATTTTAGTTGAGTCTCTTTGTTTCTGCGATTCCCCATACTCTGCTTTGCTAGCTGTCTTCACAGGGTGAACTTCTATGATAGGAGTTCTGTGACACTCAGTGGTGTGCTCTCTTTGATTTCCTTGTGGATGTTTTAGGGTTGCCCTGCCTTGTTTGTGTGAACTTTCTTGTTATACTTGGATTTTTCCTGTTGGTGGCTCCTTTGTTGGTGGGTTCTTTCCTCCAGTGGGTTTACCATATTCATAACTCCTACCTTATGTTGTATGTGATCAGTGGCAGGGCAAAAATGAAATGGATTAAGAGAGCAGGGCAGTATTTTATGGAATTTAAAGTACTGGAAAGTGGAAAAGAGATAGGAAATCCTTTGGAGAAGTATAGCAATAACCATGATATTTCACCCAACTAGCCACCTTTTATAAAATGTAAAAAAAAAAGATAAAACTCTTGTTAGAGGGGAAAAACAATGTGATCTGATTTCAGAAAGCAGAGTACTTATGTCAGGTTAGATGGTGAGATATAGTGAGAGTAAGGGCAAGAAACTAGGAGTAGTGTGTGAGAGAATAAAATTAATCACAACAGTAATAAAGCTCAGGCATATAGTGAAATGGACTAAGACCAGGGATGGGTGCTGTGTGTGAACTGGAACAATAGTAATATGACAAAAAAATATATGGTCTGAATAAAAAGAATAAAAATTAGGACCAGGGTGGCAGCAGCCCCAGGCTCAGGGCCTGCTAGGTCTGCCGCAGCAGGGTTCTTGGGAGAAAGCCAGGTCAACCACTCCCTCCCCTGCCAAACAAGGTTTGAGCAGCACCAGGAGAGACCTGGTTGCTTGAAGTTGCAGGGAGGGGAATAAGGACGAAGTGGCAAACACATGGGGACTGAGTGTCAACTGGGAAGAGTTGAGAATTGGGCCATGGCAGGCTCTAACCCAGATAGTCCCCAGTCTGGTTGGAGAATTGGGCTGTGTGAGAGGCCAGGCCTTTGTATGGAGCAGCAGGCTTGAGCAGGAGGAACTTTTCAAAAAGAAAAAGTTAAAAAAAGACACTAGGGGGGATGTTTGTGGGATTCTCCTGCAACAGACAACTGGGCCTTCTCCCCACCCAGCCATGTGGTGCTCCTGTGGTGGCACAGAAGGCCCTGCACTAACACCTGAAAGCCCCAGGGACAGTGCGCAACTCAGAAGGCCCCACACCCACACCCAAAGCCCTGGGGAGAGTGTGAACCACAGAAGTCCCTGCACATAAGCCAGGAGCACTGGGGACAGAGCAAACCTGAACTTATGGGACTGGTGGCTGATTGTCCCTCCACACCTGCAGACCCTGGATGAAATGCACCTGACCCTGCCACCCAAAGACACCTGTGTCCCCAACCACTGTGCATCCAAATCCTGTGCCCCTAGGGAAACAGCACAGGAGGCATGCACTGACATTCGTAGTGGCAGCTATGGTGGTACCCCTGCCCTGCAGGGCCAGCTGGTTCTCTAAGAGGAAAGTGGAGATGTCCTTGAAGAGGAGCACTGTGGGGCTTAGGGAGTTAGCAATCCCCAGAAAGCCTTAACACAGTGGGGGTGCTGAACTAGCCTGAAGAGGCACTGAGAGTCCCTAACATATAGACAGCAAAGAGCATGAAGGAGGTGTGTAAATTGCCTCTAGTTGGTAGACCTCAAGGACAGTGCAACTGGTGGACTGAAGGCCTAGGCTGGGTGCAGAAGGGAAATGGGAGTCTTGCAGTGAACCGAGGAACTGGGCTGGAGGCTGGGAGAGTGCCACTCAGGAAGGGAGAAAAGCAAAACCAGTCCCCCCTCAGCCTGCTGCAGCCAGGAAGATCAGCAAAACTGGCTTGGCCAGTTTGAAGCCAGAAGGAGGATTTTTTCTTTTAAAGTATTTTTTTCTTTTAACTCCTTCTTTTTCTTTCTTTCTTTCTTTCTTTCTTTCTTTCTTTCTTTCTTTCTTTCTTTCTTTCTTTCTTTCTTTCTTTCTTTCTTTCTTATTCCTTCTTCCTTTCTCTCCCTTTTTATCTCTTCTTCCTCCCTCTTTTTTTTTTTTTTAAATTGCTACAAGTGAGACAATAAAACCTAGAACTGTGATAAGAGCAGACTTGGACCCAAACAAAGGTCACCCCAACAGCTGAGACAGTAAGACAAACTTCACTTTGACACTCCAGAGAACATGCAAGTTATTGTATATTTGTATTATTATTTTTTCATTATTCTTACATCTTTCATTTTATTAGTATTTTTGTATTTTTTTCTTCCTGTTTAGTCTTCTTCGTTTGGTTTGTTAAATTGCATTGTTTGAATTGTTTCCCCTGTTCTCTGTTTCACAGTGTATTTTTAATTTCCCATCTTGTTGGGAACTGCCCTGCCTGGTTTCAGAAGCTGTAACCCCACCCCCACCCCCAGTCCCTTGGCTAAGGTTGAGTGAGTGACCTTCGGACCATAAGCCACTAAGTAGACAAAGCTTATCTCCCTGGCAGGGGCACAACTTCTGCTCCTTTTACTTCACCCTGCTTGGCCCCCAATGCTTGATCGGATAGCCAATGACAGGTAAGATTCCCCAAGGGGGGAATGACCTAAGACAGGCATGATTACATGGAGGCCCCAGGAAAGGACTTAGGGGCTATAGCAAAAGGGGGTGATGGACACTTGCCCCTTGGCTTTGACATAGACTGAGTCCTAATTCTGTCTGCAAGAAGTCTCCTAATCTCTTGGCTGCCTTACTTCCCATGCCTGACTTAAGCCTGAAACAATGCTGGAGGTGGGTTGAGCTGTGTGCTGGAAAGGACAGTTCCCCAGGGCAAATAAGTTCAAGGTGGATAAAAAACTTAAAATTAAGTCATGACACCATAAAAATCCTAGAGGAAAACATCGGCAGAAAATCTCAGACATTCCACACAGGAACATCTTCAGTGATATGTCCCCTAAAGCAAGGGGTGTAAAGGAAAGCATTAACAAATGGGTCTTCATCAAATTAAAGTGCTTCTGCATGACTAAAGAAAACAGCATTGAAATGAAAAGAGAACCAACTATATGGGAAAACATATTTCTCAATGATACCTCAGACAATGGTTTGATCTCCAAAATATATAAAGAACTCACATGACTCTGCTCTAAGAAGACAAGCAACCCAATTAAAAAATGGGCATAAGACTTGAATAGATGCTTCTTCAAGGAGGACATACAGAGGGCCCAGAGACATATGAAAAGTTGCTCATCATCACTAGCCATCAGAGAGATGCAAATTAAAACCACAGTGAGATACCACCTTACACTGGTCAGAATGGCCACCATAAACAAATCACAAATATTGGAGAGGATGAAGAGAAAAGGGAACACTATTGCACTGTTGGTGGGAATGCAGACTGGTGAAGCTACTGTGGAAAACAGTATGTAATTTCCTCAGAAAACTAAAAATGGAATTGCCTTTTGACCCAGCAATTCCACTGCTGGCATTATACCCTAAGAACCCTGAAACACCAACCAAAAGAACGTGTGCACCCCAATGTTCATAGCAGCACAAATTACAATAGCCAAGTGTTGGAAGCAATTTAAGTGCCCATCAGCAAATGAGTGGCTCAGAAATTTATGGTACATTTACACAACAAAATTCTACGCTGCAGAGAGAATGAAGAAGCTTATACCTTTTGCATGGATGAAACTGGAGAGCATTATGCTAAGTGAAATAAGCCAGGCAATGATGGACAAATACCAAATGATATCATCTTTAACTGGAACTTAATCAACAAAAGAAAAAAGCAAACAAAATATGACCAGAGACATTAAAATTAAGAACAATCTAACAACAGCGAGAGGAAGGAGGAGGGGAAAGTGAGGAGAGAAGTGTTTTCAGGAACTACTATAAAGGCCACATGGAGAAAACCAAGGGGGAGGGTGGAAGCAAGGGAGGGAGGTGGGTTTGGCTGGGGTCAGGGAAAGTGGTGGGGAGAAAATGTAGACAACTGTAAACAACAATAAAATAATTTATGGAGAAAAAACTTAAAAGACAAAGGGTAGTGTGTTACTGGAATATGAATGATGTGAAGGAAATTAAAATGTAGTATGACAGGGAGAACAAAGAAAACCAGTCAAACAATGAAATCAAAGAAAACTACATGGAAGGAAAAGAAATAAAAATAATAGTAACAAAAAATTAAAATATAAAAAGTTAAAAATATAATGAAAGTCCTGTAGGATAGCAAAGTGAATTTTGTATCAGTTGTTGGCATTAATCTTCTGACCACTCTCTGAATCTGTCTTTCACAGCTCCAGGTTATTATTTTACACTTGGAAGAAAAAAAATGCTTCCTATTGACTTTAAACCTACCAAATGGGTTTTGCTGGTCTTCCTGGATGCTACTGACAGAGGGGGACTGGGCTCCATTATTTTTTCCTTTTCTGTGGTTCTGAGTTGGTGGCTGCATTTGGGCTATAATATTCACAAGTATCCAGTCTCCAGACCGAGCCCTCACAGCATTACATGGCCCCACTGTCCATATGTGCCAGGCTGGCATCTTTAATCCACCTCATTTATGCCACCCCTTTGATTAGTCCATGAAGTGCACTGAGTGGGAACAACTTGCATCCCTCCTCCCTTTTTGCTGGCCCAGCCAAGGCACACCAGAGTTCCTTGCACTGTGCCTGAGAGCTTTTTTTTTTTTTTTTTCAGTGAATTCCCCTTGTTTGCACCATCCTGCTCTTTTCACACAGCCCAACTCTCTGACCAGTCCCAAGACTATCTGGATCAGGGTCCGTCGTGGCCCTACTCTTCTCCCATCTCCAAGCACAACCCAGCTTCCCAATTTATCTGGTAGTCTCAGCTAGCAACCCCAGTCCCAGCCAGGAAATGCTGCTTCTGTGGGTCTCCCACTGCATCTTTATCCCCCCAATGACTTGAGGCATCCAGGTCACTCCTGGTGCTGGATGGGCTACCCTGTTCTGGGAGGGGAGGGAGCTGCAAAGTTAAAATTGCTGATCCTGCTCTCTTCCAAAGCTCCTGCAACAGCCGTGGTCCCTTCTGCCAGGACCAGGGACCACAGCAGCCATAGTCCTGAGGCATGTCCCAGGGACCTTCTTTGGCCTACACAATGTCCTTACTATCTGTTTTTTCCTTTTTTTTTGTCCTTACTATCTTTCTTTCTTTTTTGTTGTTGTTCAAGTACAGTTGTCTCTATTTTCCTTTCTCCACTCCTCCCCACCTCAGCCATCCCCACTTCCCATCTTTGATCCTACCCACCTTTGGCTTTGTCCATGGGTCCTTTACACATATTCCTTGACAATCCTTCCCCCTTTTTCCCCCATTATCCTCTCCCACCTCCCCTCTGGTTACTATTAGTTTGTTCTTTATTTCAATGTCTCTGGTTATATTTTGCTTGCTCATTTAATGTCCTCTGCAATCATTGGCTTCCAAACTTCATAAAAGCTGGGATTTCATTGGCTGTGCAATCTGTTCTTCAGAAAGTTAGCTAGGTGTTCCAGTTCAGTGCATGGGCAAGTGGGTTTAGCTCCCACCTACCCCACTGACATCTCTAAGGTGTTTATTGATAGATATGTATTTTGTGCCATTTTATTGTTAGAGTATTTTCCTCTGTGTTTTTTGTTTTCTTTCTCTTTTTCTTCTTCTCCTTAGAGCAAGCCCCTTAATATTTGTTTCAGAACTGGTTTGTGTTAAGAAATGCCTTTCTCCTTTTATTTTAAATGGTAGTCTCACTGGGTAAAGCAGCCTTGGTTGTAGGTCCCTGGTTTTCATCACCTTGAATATTTCATTCCAGTTTCTTCTGGCTTGAAATGTTTCTGTTGAGAAATCAGGTAACAGTCTAATTGGTGCTCCCTGTAGGTAATTATCTTCTTTTCTCTTGTGGCTTTTATGATTCTCTTTTTGTTTTGAAGCCTTGTCATTTTAATTATGATATGTCTCCATGTAGACCTCTTTGGGTCCAAATTGTTTGTGTCTCTCTGAGCTTACTATACTTCTGTGTCTTTATCCTTCATCAGATGAGGGAAGTTTTCAGTCATTATTTCCTGAAATAGGTCCTTGATCCCTTGCTTGCTCTCTTCTTGTTATTTAATTCCCATGATGCAGATGTTGTTATGTTTCATGTTGTGCAAAATGTTTTTTAAGCTCTCCTCCTTTTCTAAAAATTCTTTTTTCTTCCTGCTGCTGTGCCTGGGTGTTTTCTTGTCTCCCAAATCACTGACTCAATCATCTTCTTCATCTATCCTACTGTTTATTTTTTGCAGTGTATTATTTATCTCAGATATTACAATCTTTATTTCTGAGCAGTCTTTTTATGGTTTCTATGTCTCTTTTCATGCTCTTGAGTATTCTTGTAATCATTACTCTAAATTAACTGATAATTTGCTTGCCTCCATCTCATCCAACACTTCCTCTAGAGAATTCTCTGTTGTTTCATTTGGTGTCTGTGTCTTTGTCTTCACATTTTGGCTGCTTTATTTGTTTCTATGCATTAGGTATATCTGCAAGACTCTGGTGAACACCTAAGTGAAGCCCTGCCTGTGACTGGCCATGGACAATCTTTTTGGAGCTATCACTGATCCATAGCATCTGGCTTCCTCTGCTGGGCCTGGGCATATTCAGAAGGAATGAAGCTGCACACTAAGACTGGTTTTTAATACCTCAAGGCCCAGGGACATGCCAGCTGAAATCTCAGAGCCACCAACAATCTGCCTCTGCCTGTAGGCCTTCTTTAGAGTTAATCAGTGAATGTCTTCCAGCTCTTCTCTTCAGCACTAAGGCTTAAGCACCACAGTGTGTAGCAGAGTAATTCCTGTAGGTATGGCTACTGCTTCCCCTCAGGCTAATAACACCTTTCTCCACCTGAGAAAGGTGGCCCCTGCAGTATGGGGAACAATTCAGCACAGGAAATCTGGCAACTGTTCCTTTGGCTCTCTCACCAGAGCCATCAGTCCTAGACTCTTCTCAAGTGTTTCTAGTCTACTCTGCCCTCTTTCTGCTGGAGCCCAGGGTAAGTGGCTGCAAACGGAATTTTATGCATTGGCCCTTTATGTCTCTGTGTCTCCAATCTTCTCTCCCTGGCAGAAAGAAATGCTAATGCTTTTCACAACTGGATGTTATCATTTCCCGGTTTTTGTGCTGTAGAATTGGGAGCTCACATTGGTGTTTAGACCCCACACTTCTCAGGAGCAGCTCCCCAGCCACTGAAAATCCTTGCAGGACTTCAGGTGTTGCCTGTGGGATCCCAGTCAGCCCTCTTTTGCTTCCTCTGCACTACCTACCAGTCACACTGTGGTGATGTGGCTTCTGTCTGTCTGTGGTTGTAAGACTTCTCTCCAAATAGTGTTAAGTTGATTATTCAGAATGATTTTTCTATAATTTAGTTGTAATTTCAGATTGGCCCTGGGAGGAGGTTAGTGTAGCTTCCACTTACTCCTCTGCTATCTTGAGTCTCTTAACCTCTTTAAGCCACAATTTCCTCATCTGTAAAATGAAAATTGCCTTTGTACAGAACCTGGCCACTAAGTACTCCATGAATGTAATCTTATTTTAGTACTAATTTTAGGATCTCTCTGTCTTTCAAAATTTGGAGAAAAAATAATGAAATATTTATTTCAAAAATACTTTCATATTAGGGGTTGGTGAAGGGATATTTGATGTCTGTCATGAAGTAGTAGATAACATGAAGAACAATACTTGCTCTAAACATTAGGTGAAAAAGCTTACAACTGTAGACACTAAAATACAATAAAATGGTTGAGTATTTTTTTAGAAGACATAACATTTTGGATCAAGAATCATATTCAATTGTAAACTTCCTGAGAATGGACCTCTAAGTTTTCATTTGAGGGAATTATAATTCCATGAAAACAGAAACAATTACCTAATAACATTCAGAGATGGTAGGTGATATGAAAATCTAAGTTATTCGTACACACTTTGCATGTTTAGTCCACATTTCAACGGACCCATAAAGCTTTTTCAGTCTCTTACTTTCTATAATACAGAAATATTACTAAAATTTCCACTGGTCTGTAATTGTGTCTTATACTGTCCTTTTGCTTGCTTTAAGTAATTGTCCAAATTTAATTGCTAAGAAGAGATGGTGGTCTCTTATGTTATCTTCTTATTGCATAAAAGATGCAATAGTTTGGCTACTGTATCAAACACCTTGTGCAGAGCTGGTTGTCAAGATACTTAACATATACTTTTTATGCTGATGTGGAATTCAGGCTTCTTTGGAAAGAACACTAACTCTTCCCAGTATATGAGTATATTTACTGCACTGAGAAAAAACAAATTGGAATAGTGTGCTAATTATTGTACTTATTTGTTCCCTATTCAATGAAAATGAATTGGTCTCAAATCTGCCTTCCATGTCTCTTACATTGCTGGGAATGTCTGTCTAGTTAGTGTTTCAGTATTGGAGTTTTGGGAGAGTATTTTAGGAAATAATGTTTAAATTTGTGCTATTTTGGGGCTGACTGAAAAGCTCATCTCCAAGAAGCAAGGTCAGAAATAAAATTGCAACATCCTGAATAACACCCCTGAATGCATATTTTCTCTTTTTGTGTTTGGTTGGGTCTTGAGCAAAGGAGCAAGCTTTTTACTCTTAGTTGGACAGCACCATCCTCTTTTTAAGGAAGGTTGATTCAAATTCAACCCAAAGCTTAAATAATGACTGGATAGAACCTCATTGTGTGAGGTCCTGATAAAACGGATATAATGTCAGTGTTCCAGTCAAGCACACCAGCCTAAGAAAGGAAGTGGAACATTGAGGTACAACCAAGTTAGAGGCTAACTTGTTTAGATGAGAGGGTGCAGATGGGCTGAGGTTTACTTGGGAGATGGCACTTGGGAAATTCCTGTTGGGATAAAGGGTGACTGATACATAGTACAACAGGGTTCTCTTTGATTTTAGAAACCATGGATGGTAGAATTTGTAGAATATATTGACAGGGATTTAAAAAATTCTTCATGTATAAGTTGCACTGGTTTTCAACTCAAGAAACTCCATTATGAGTTGGACAGTATCTCTCTCCTCTGTCCTTCATTAATTTAATTGCATGACCCCTTTGTGGCAGACACTGATACAGGTGAAGAACTTGCAACAACATCACAGGAAAAAGTACAAAGAATTCATTATCCAGGCTGCTGATATCCAGGCTAATTATGGAGGGTCATTGTTCCTCTTAGCATGGGAGTGTGTCTGAGGTATTGATGGGCAGTCCACTAATATGACAAGTGAAACTTTGCTTCTGCCCTTTTGTGGCCAGTAAAAAGGTCACTAAATTTCCTAAAAAATGGGATGTTTTATATATATATGGAATCTCACATTTGTGTATTATATTGTGTTTTAAGCCATGATACATACAACAGCATATTTACATTAGTCTCTAAGCCTGTGTGTTTTATTTAAAATTAATTATTTAATGTTGGTTCTTTCCATATTTATTCCTGGGTACCTTGGTATAACTAGTACTATATTATAGTACTTCCAAACCATTCATGTTTTTACACTTATCTGTACCTTTAAGATTCATGCTAATTAAACCCTCATGCATCATTTCCCCTATTTCAGAGACAGCACTATTTGCAGGTAGGACAGCCAAGATACAGGGACTCTAATTGGATTATTCTAATCAGAATCATCAACTTGTCTTTAGTGGCTGACAAGAGCAGAACATCACAAAACAATAGAATGCATTTTGGCATTCCCAGGACTAAATATATTGTTTGTAAAATTCTATTATATACATGTAATGAATGGCATAAACCTTTTTGCTCTGGAATCTTGATATTTATATCCACAATACCCCAAATATAGCTGTGTTATATTATGCAATTTTAACAATAAGAAATAGTCAGTGAAAGACTTTTAGGAGGCTATATCTTGAAAATGAAATAAAAATTCATTGTTGTCATGAATATTCTCTTAGGGTCAAACTAATAAAAACAGAAACTATAAGCAAATTTGTTCTTTTAGCCAATTATTATTTTTTAAAGTTGAGTAACATTTTCACTTTAAATTGGTTTGTCAGAGATTTAGATTATGTGGTGATATGCACAATGGGAACAGAAAATGGAATTAACAATGAAACTGATTCCAGGATAGGCAGGGATATGTTTGGCTCCCCACTGGTTGATTTAAAAAGACTATACAGAAACTGCATGTTACAGTTTGTATTCATAAATCATGCAGTTCCTAAGAAAAAAGTAAGACTTATTTGCAACAATGTCCCCAAATAAAATAATGGCATTTATTGTGAAACAAATGAACAAAAAAACACTTTGTATATATGTCAAAACTCACTTTGATTTTGCAGGAACAGCTAACAGTGGTTTTGCCTTTTTAATCTGTTAGTCTTCTTTAAATATTTAATCCAGAGGTGGGTGACACTTGATGTGCAGGCTCATCACTCACATCTCTTGCATGTGGCTGAATATCCAGACCAGAGGTTTCTGTGCTGACTGCCAGTTGTTAGCTTGTCACTGTGGCTGTGCACAGGACTAAAGGTTTCACAGATATTTTCTTATCTAACAAAATCACCATATGATGAAAACCCTGTTGTCATTACTACTATTCAAATGAGGAAACAGGCTAGCAGGGTACAGTGGGATTCAAACTTTGGACCACTCAATTTCAAGGCCAGCACTTTAAAGCTCAGGCTAAATTTTAGGGTTTTTTTTTTTTTTCTTGTAAATGCCACTGTATAATTTTCCTACGTGCTGCATCTTTAAAACTGATTTCATCACTCTGTTTCCAGTTTTAAAACTAATATCACATATTTTTTTCATGATATATCTTCACATAAAGCATTGTGGGATCAATTCTACATGATGTCGTAGACAGATCAGGGATAAAACTGCAGCTGTCAGAATAGAAGGGAATACTACAGTTAGGCAAGGTGAATTTCTTAATTTGATGACATGAGGAAATTTTTGAATGAGATAAGTGAGTGAGAAAGTATATCCTGTAAAGAAAATATGGTACATAAATACAAGGGAATATTACTCAGCCATAAGAAAAGATGAACTGGCATCTGTGACAACATGTGTAGTTTTTGCGAGCATCATGCTATATAGGGAACTGTTCCATATGGCGTGGGAATGTAGCCCAGCTCTTACTCAGAAAAGCCAGTGGGAAGCGAGGTCTGGCACACAGAAGCCAGGACCATGGATAGCTTTTCCTGTGGGGAATCAAGCCTGTGTTGTACCTAATCTACTATGAGGCTTGCTTTTGCTAAAACTCCCTCACCCTGAATTGAGACAGTAAATGTTTTCTGTGTATCTTTAAGTTCCTAAAATCTGTGCTAAACCTTCCAAGTATAGAATGTAACCAGTTCAACTACTTTTCTCCTTGGTCTGCAACATCCTTCTCTTTGAAGTAATTAGCAACATTCTTTCCTGTGTCATTTGTAAAAGGTAATCACCTACAGCAAACCTGTGCATAGTAAATGAGGACCATCCTGTAGGGGACAGTTACCTACAAAGGAGTGCCCATAAGATTCTCAGCTGATTCCTCAAAAGAGACCTTGCAGGCAAGAAGGGGTTGGAAAGAAGTATTCCAAGTCATGAAAGGCAAGGACCTACATTCCAGATTGCTCTATCCAGCAAAGCTTTCATTTAGAATGGAAGGGCAGATAAAGTGTTTCTCAGATAAGGTCAAGTTAAAGGAGCTCATCATCACCAAGCCCTTATTTTATGAAATGTTAAAGGGTCTTATCTAAGAAAAGGAAGATAAAAAACATGTATAGTAAAATGACAGCAAACTCACAATTATTAACAACCACACCTAAAACAAAAACAAACTAAGCAAACAACTAGAACAGGAACAGAACCACAGAAAAGGAGATCATATGGAGGGTTAACAACAGGGGAGTGGGAGGAGGAGAGAGGGGGAAAAGGTACAGAGAATAAGTAGCATAGATGGTAAGTAGAAAATAGACAAGGGGAGGGCAAGAATAGTACGGGAAATGTAGAAGCTAAAGAACTTATGACACATGGACATGAACTGAAGGGGGGAATGTGGGTGGGAGGGTGTGTGCAGGGTGGAGGGGAGTGAGGGGGGAAATGGGACAATTGAAATAGCATAATCAATAAAATATATTAAAAAATAAAAAATAAAATAACAACAACAAAAAAGACTGTGAACGAATTTCCTGCACCAGTTTATATTGTGTTTGTGTAAACTTCTTGAGGATGGACACCATCTCATGTATTTAGAGCCCCTACAAGGCCCAGCAAAATGCATTTCTCATTGAATAAATTTTAGCTAAACAGATGAATGAATTTAATGCTTTTGTCATGTAAAAGCTGAGAGGATTTTGGATTGGAGCTATAAAAAGTACTTGAGGAAAATCTCGTAAGAGGAGAAAAAATATAGAACATTTTTGAAATTGGCTATCTTAGACCATGAATAAGAAAGTAGATTATTTTTTAAAACATTTTTTTTTCAGAGAGAGGAGAAGGGAGGGAGAGAGAGAGGGAGAGAAACATCAGTGTGAGATATAAACATAAATTGGTTTCCTTTTGCTTGTCCCCAACTGGAAACCTGGCCTGCAACCCAGGCATGTATCCTGTAAGGGAATCAAATTGGCAACCTTTTGTTTTGCAGGCTGGTGTTCAATCCACTTAGCCGCACCAGCCAGAGTGAAAGTTGATTCTTTGTACATCTATTTTTTGGATATTTTATATGTGGTACACATTTTGTTTTCGAATGTAGATTTAAGCCAATTTCTGTTTTGTACATCTTGTTGGTTAATGTGGTTTAGAGCTGTTTTTCTCTTCCAAAAGTATAAATAGACCTCTAATGATTTTACATTAGTGATTATCCATGCGTTGTAGTCCGCAAAATCAAATAAACTGCTAAGCAGTAACTAAAACACCTTTTTTGAACTTTCCTTATTTTTTCAACCATTATCTGCAGAAAAGACTAATGACTGAAAGTCCAAACATACAGTTACATAAGTGTAATCTTAATCAATTATGTTACCAGTGAACAGCTCATCTATCTATGCAGTTATTGACAATGATGTTTGCTTAAGGATTTGTTGATTTTATACATTTAAGTTGTTCTAAGACCATTTCACATATCTGGGTTTACTTTTATTTTTACTTTTACTGGGTTTAAAATTTTAGTTGTCTTAAAATTTTTGTGAGCTGTTAATATTTTATTGTTCTATATACAATGAAAATATAAACCTATGTGCTTGTGAAGCATAATTATTTCCATAATCCTCATTTTATATTTAAAGGAGACTGAAGACTTCAAGTTATGATTGCATAATATTATTAAATGTGTTTGCTACTCGCATATACATCCAGGATAAAAACATAAAATATATTCATGCAGGTTGTTTACAACTAGATTAAGTTTTTCATCATTTCCAATGTTTATGAGCAGAGTACATAGAAATTTATATTATTCATTATGAGTTTCACATAGCTGGGTTTGGCAACTTTATTATCTCTCAGAGTAATTCATATTTCTAAATTAAGGACTCATAGACACATTTTACATAGTATTAACAACCAACTAGACCATGGTGAATACAAAAATTAATATTAAAGGAATGGAAAATCATGATTTTTAAAGGAACATTCTTTCATGTGTGAACAGATATATTATCTACTAAAGGATATGATAAACATGGCTTTGCTTACTGTGTGCATCAAACTAATTAATGTATTTTAGTAGCTCATTCCAATCTTGTCAAAATTCTTGTTTAATACTATCTTTTCTCCTTGGTGAACAGACTAGATTGATTGGATTTATAGCTCAAAATAATTAACTACCATTATCACTAATCACATTTCTATAGTAGTGGGAAGAGAAACAAGTGTGGCCTAGGTCCATTCTTGACTGGTTTCTGTCATGACAATGTGTCTTCATATATTAACTAATGACCTTGGCATTATGCTATATATAGAAGGAAAAAAAACACAACTGTGCTTAAGCCACTTCCTGAAAGATGAAAATTACATTTTTTTGACAAAACATAGTTTAATAACATTGGTACTCAGATGATTAAAGAATGGTAATGGTTTCAGTAGATCTTAGGCAGTGGAAAAATCATAGCCTATTATAATTATATATAATTATATGTATATGAATATATAATCATATTATAATTTATAGAATTATATATATAGAATTATATAAAATAAATTTATAGAATTATAAATCATAAACTATTACAATATTCTTATATATTCTTATACATATAATTACATATTATAATATATATAATTATAATAGTATATGATTTTCCCACTACCTAAGATCTACTAAAACCACTACCAGTCTTTAAATCTATAAACTATAGAATATTTAATTCTATAAATCATAGAATATTATAAATACATATAATTAAAGTACATATAACCATTTTAAGTGCCATAACATTTTGAGCATGATAAACAACAGGTTGATTGCTCATCAAGAAAAAAAATGAATGAAACTAGGCTTCATAATTAATAGGTGATTGCAAGATAAAATATTCTTAAATATCACAATACCTTTCCAATTATGAAAATAGCATTGAAGTGTTCCACTGGGGAAGATTAATTAAGCATTATACAATATACAGAGTTCAACTTAGAATTTAATTATACACTATTGATTTGAAAGTCATCCTATGAACTTCCAAGCACAAATTCCAGGGAAGTTGGGAACTTGTGAAACTATTTAAGGTACATAGTGTAGGGGGAAATGAAGAAATAGAATCCAAAGGAATAATTGAGAATTTTGGTTGTTGCATTGACAAAATATGGACGAGGAGGGTTTTTTTGGTTTCTTTATTTTTGGCTTGGCTTTAAAAAGATTTGTCAAGGAACAGAGATAAGAACAAAACAAATTTCTTGAGAACCCTCCAGAAAACCTCGAGGTTTTGAGTAAAAAGAGATATAGGAGATGGATCTAAAATGTATGTCAAAGGTGCTACTTTTTCCATTTTCCAGCAATTGGAGTAGTAAGTCAAGTGACATGGACATTTTTCCTAGAAAAAACGTAAGTGGATAACTAACTGAATACCTTTAACACATGTGCTTAGCACTCTAAAGAGGTGAACAAGTGATGATAAATTATTTCTAATTAAAATATGAAAATTGCCTTTTATATGGTCACTGAAAGATAATGTGAACTTTTTAAATGATGTACTTGCAATAGTCATTAGATTGCCAACCCACAGAAGAATGTAGGTTTAAACCTTTGTAGCCACGTGCATTTTTAGACATTACCAAAAATATTGTGGGGCGATTTTATTAGAAAGATAAATATATGTGTTAATACACCCATGTTACTGAAATGAATCAAGATAAGTTTAAAAATATAATAAAAATAGAAGATAAACAACTAAGGCCACAGACTCAAAAATATTAGTGAACTTATTCATTTACTCACTCATCAAAAGCTCATTGAGTGCCTACCATAAGCCAGGAACAGAGGCAGGTAAGGCAATACAATAATGTAATGTTAATTTTAATAGTTTACTGGAGAGATCTATGCAAAGAAAAAATAAGATTCACAGTATGGTACACACTTTAATAGAGATGACAGACAATGAAAAAGAATATAGGAAAGAGTGATGTGGGGATGGTGAGTAGAGACAAAATGCTGAAAGTAGGAAGATAGAATATTGGGAAAGAAAATGAACTACTTGAAATTTGATATTAATTATTAAAATATAAGAATATTATCATGTGGATTTCTATTAAACCTTAGCTTTTTCATAACAACATTGTCATTATTATTTTAAAAATGAAACAGTGCAGAATAAACTCTTAGTCCCCCAAAGAAGGAGGGGGGGCAGGCACATTGATCAGTATCCACTTCTGGTGGGCATGAAACAAACCCTGCCTTTCTCTACCAAATGTGGAAGTTAACCTACATAGTTCTACAGTCTTTTTGTTTGACTCTGCATCATTATTAGGTTACATTTATTAAAAAATGAGCATAGAATCAAATGTAAGTCCTAACCATTCTGTCCAACTGAATCTAAGTTTATTAAACATTGTGATTAAGTGTGATACACATGATAACTTTATGCCCAAACTTGAAATAAATACATAGTTTGTGGTTTACGCTGTTAGTAGGAGTGTAAGACACATGATTAATTTAAAAAAAAAAATGCCATGGTACACTGTTGTTCCAGCTACATAAAATAAAACATTTCCTATGAGTTCTACTGAAATTGGTCCCTGAACCTATTTCAATGAAACAAACCTTAGATTCTCTCCTGGTTAAGAAAGTGATATTTCCTAGTATATGTGCTGCAGCAGCCCGCTCAAAAGTAACACATCTCACAAAAATTTAATCACATTCAGCTGCTTCTAGGAAGGGCAACATACTTTACTAGTTCAGTGTCCTTTAAAGTTACTAAAATTTAATGTATGCCTGCTAAAATGAAAAGATGAAAAAGGAAAATTGAAACTAACTTTTCATCTCTCTGTGAAGTAAGCTATTTTGAAATTAGAGATATTTTATATTCTACAAAATTTCAAGTGTATAAACTTGACACTTGATCAAAAAGAAAGCTAAGCTGACTGAATTTTGCCACTCTCACAAATCAAAATGAAAACAAATAATAGTTTATTCAAACATAGGTGTTTCTTTTTTGTATCTAAAGGTGACGCAGACAATATGACACAAATTATATGTAATATAATACATATATTTACTTAGAACAGCAATATATTCACTTTGAGACACTGTAGCTATGATGACAGAATACTGGCCCTAGTCTGGTCTATCTTTCCTCTTTCATTAGCTGTTATCTAAGAACCAGGTCCTTCTTTGAAAGACAAGCTGGTCATGGTGACCACAGTGGTCCCTGATCCAAAATGAGAGTAAACCTCTCATGCCCCACAGAGCTCACACCTATGACCTTGGATGCATTAGCTTGGTGATCCAACCAATTCAGGAAAGAAGTCTGAATAAAATGTATCAAGAACATAATATTTTGCTTTTAATTCTTTATTAAGTTCTTTATTGCTCCTCTAAGAGTTTTAACTTTTTTCAGTGACAAAGTCTAGGAGGTAAAATGACTCCTTCATGAAAATTCTTGAAAAGTTCCATTATACTAAGAAAAGTGTTGCGTGGGAATCCTTTCCATTTCTCTGCACTATTCTAACAGTTTTTGTTTTATTCTAAGCTTTTATGTAAGAAACTTGCCAATATGAAAAAAAGTTTGTACTGTATCCATTCAAGTCAATTTAATGTATGATATTCATTATTGGCACAGATTGTACATACATTTTAGGAACACTGAAAGCTCCTAAGACAGCTGTCACCTGCAATGACTTAAAATGCTTTGGAAATGAAATCACTTCTAGCTACCATTCAATAATTACCAGTTGATACTATTACTAGGTAGCAAGAATAAAGGAAGAAAGAATGAAAGAAGAGAATAGAAGTTAGGCAGTGAAGCTACTTTATATGACCATTCTAATTATATCCCCAAACTTAAAAGTGGTGTAATGAATTAGTGACACAGATTTATTGTATATGTCCAGTCTTAATTTGCATAGATTCAACCAGTGTGTCCTGCACTTGGTTCAAGTTACTCCTTCTAGTCTATGTCTTTGTGATGTTGAGGTCTGAAAAAAATCAATCACTAAGTTTCCGCTGAGATTAATAGCTACAAATCTGCAGAGAAACAAACAATTTATTCCTCTACTTGATACAAAATTTATTTAAGGAATAATGAAACCTAGCAACAAAGCCAATCCTGGGTGGGGGAGACACTGATCATGCAGAGAGGCAAGCTTTAATTCTGAATGTGATATCAGTCATAAGTCTTCAGTTCTTAAAACATGACACAGCATCTGGAAGCTTTAAAGTAATAGAAACCAGCCTGGTTGCTCAATGATTATTGCAACAAGAGTCTTGGGGAGAAAGCCATGCTATGCATTACATGTTCCTTTCTAAGTGTACCTTAAA
Source organism: Tonatia bakeri (assembly GCA_004024845.1). Classification (NCBI taxonomy): domain Eukaryota; kingdom Metazoa; phylum Chordata; class Mammalia; order Chiroptera; family Phyllostomidae; genus Tonatia; species Tonatia bakeri. Next base: position 28,021 of record PVIA01001656.1, on the reverse strand, counting down.
TTTTTGCTAAAGACTGTTCTATTACTCAGCACACAGTATAAGTATTTTAAAAATATTTTTAATACTTCTTATGAAATCAGGAAAATAGAGGTATTAGTAGACAGTATAATCCCAAAAGCTGAGAACAAAAAGACCTTAGCAGATGAACATCATCTTTGGAGAATTGTGAATATAAAAAGACAAAAGATATTTTATCAATAGACTACACCATAATGTTTATTTGGGGCAAGTGGCTGCAACTTTTAGTTGCTGAGAAATGTTCATAAGTAATGATTATCCTTTCAACCCTCAGCAACTGTGGATCAAGGACATCCTAGTACCAGACCATGCTGGGAACACACACAGAGATCTGTCTTCTGGGGGTATAGCCAACTATCTGAATGCACTGTAGTTCACATACAAGCCACTGATGGAGTACAAAGGAATACATAGAAAGATAAACTCTACTAGCCACTAGGAGCTTAGAGAAATCAACTTGTAAGAGGTGATTATCTCAGCTGGCACCTGAGGGATGAGAAACAGGAGTGTCCAACCTGTGGCCCAGGGGCCCCATGCAGCCCAGGCTGGCTGTGAATGTGGCCCAACATAAAATCATAAATTTACTTAAAACATTATGAGATTTTCTGTGTGTGATTATATGACACAATATACTTAATGTGTGGCCTAAGAAAACTCTTCTTTTTCCAGTGTGGTGCAGAGACCCCAAAAGGTTGGCACCCCCAAAAGCAACCTAAGAGGATAATGATGGAGAAAAGAAAGAAAATTTAGCATCATACACTAAACTGGAATACAGAAAGTGGAATGGCAGAAAATGAATTTGCAAAGTAAGATAATACCCAACCAAGAAATGTCTTCTAAATCTTTTTAAAGTCATAAAATTAGTCAGTGTTTACTAATATGTGTTTTGTGTAATGATGGAAAATTTATTCACTATGACAACTAATTAGATGGGTAAATAATATTAAGGCTTTCCATTAATACCAGTGTGGGAATTGACGCAGAATAACTTAAAGGAATAACTAATAAAACTGTTACTCAATAACACAAAGAGATGATGCTTGCTTATCAAGTAAGATTGCCTCTAGACTTATTAGGTTATCAGGATATTTGGCAGTTAAAATTTGTTCAAATTAGGATAGGTAATGGAGATATAGTACACTGCCATCCAATAAATGCAACAAAATTTTAACAATTAAGTAATAACCTGACTGAAGGGTCCTACTATTTTACATATTTAGATGGAAGATAATAAAATACCCAAGACATAACAACCAAAAGAATTCTATGAATGTTAGTCATGACAAATAAAGATAGGGGAGTTTATAATTTTCTTTAAGTCATGTCCTTATGTGTAATAGTCATAAACACTCCCTAATGACTGAAAGGCACATATGACTTCATAAAGAGTATGTCAAACTAACTTGCTGCCACATAAATGTGTCAGTGGTAGGTATCTGTGATAAAGCTATACTGTTATTAAGCACCCTAACAGCTACAACAATGTATAAAAAAAAATCTTCACTAGAGTCTCCAAAGCTAAGAATGGCTGAAAATCCTATTTCCAGTCCAGTCTATGCCATTGACTGGGGTATTAGTCTCAGAGATGAATGGGACAGTCATCGTTGCCTCATGCCTTATGCATTTCCAGATAGAATGATCCTGGTCCCACATGAAGTTACATTGACCTGATTTAATTACACTGAATGGCAATATTTAGAATATGTTCTTGGAAACAGTAATACAACAAATATTTTTATCTAATATTTGTATCTAATTAACATGAGTAAATATTTGTAATTAACATGAGTAATATTTGTATGTAAGTTAACATGAGTAAAATTAATAATGCAAGCAACTTACTGAGAATTTCAATCCCCAAGCCACTTGCTTCTTTAACCCCCAATAAACAAGAAAATAATTACTTCCTTGTGCTTAAAGTATATGGTAAATTACTACAACTGTTGATTTAATTCTTGTCAGGAGTAATTGAGGAGAAATGGTATTACTAATGATTAGTAGCCTCCCCGAACAACTAAACTTTGAGATAATTGTTTCCATAAGACAAAATCAACTTAGGGTGCCATTAACCTGATGGACAAATGTTTTTTGATATAAGAGAACTGGTTAACTTCACATGGTTCCAGTTTTTATGGGCCTTTTTCCATAGACCCAAAAGAAAATCTTAGGAACAAACATGTATGATCTGCATGACACATTTTTTTCTTCTATTCATGTTTATGTTTATTTTTAATATTGTTTTCAAGTATAGTTGTCTCAATTTTCCCCTCACCACTCTCCCTCACCCCACCCATCCCCATCTCCCACCTCAATCCCACCTGTTTGGTTTCATCCATGGGTCCTTTATATATGTTCCTTGATGACTCTTCCCCTTTTTTCCCTATTATCCTCTTCCTGCCCCCACCTCTGGTTACTGTCAGTTTGTTCTTTAGTTCAATGTCTCTGGTTATGTTTTGTTTGCTTGTTTGTTTCATTGATTAGGTTCCACTTACAGGTAAGACCATATGATATTTGTCTTTCACTGCCTGGTTTATTTCACTTAGCATAATGCTCTCGAGATCCATCCATGCTGTTGCAAAGGGTAGGAGCTCCTTCTTTATTTCTGCTGTGTACTATTCCACTGTGTAAATATACCATAGTTTTTTTTATCAACTAATTTACTGATGGGCACTTAGGTTGCTTTCAACCCTTGGCTATTATAAATTATGCTGTTGTGAACATTGGGGTGCATAGGTCTTTTGAATTGGTGTTTCAGGATTGTATAATCCCAGCAGCGGAATTGCTGGATCAAAAGGCAGTTCCATTTTTAGTTTTCTGAGGAAATTACGTACTATTTTCCACAGTGGCTGCATCAGTCTGCATTCCCACCAATTGTACTAGGGTTCCCTTTTCTCCACAACCTCGCCAGCACTTGTTTGTTGATTTGGTTATGATTGTCATTCTGACCAGTGTGAGGTGATATCTCATTGTGGTTTTAGGGATCATTTTTATATTTTTTTGCATGATACTATTTTTATATCTTATTTCTGTGCTTGATTATTTACTTCTTTCTTAAATATTCAAGTAACAAAGAATATACAGGGTTTGTCACAAATAATAACCCTCTTTACTACAGAATTTTTATTACAAAATCACAAGCATATAATTCTATAACATAACAATATCACACTCAAACACACCATATCAAATTTTAGGTGAAATGTTCAAATTAAAACTATAAATTATTATACCCATATTTTATCCTACCAACCACACTCAACCAGGCCCTGTATGTACATATTTATCCTCAGCTGAAGACATCTTTTTTCCTGTTGCTTTTTAAGAAAGAGAGTAAGATGAGAGAGAGAGTGAGAAAGAGAGAGAGATGAAAGAGAAACATCAATTGTTTGCCTCTCATATGTGCTCTGACCAGGGATTGAACCTATAACCTAAGTATATGGTCCTGACTAGGAATGGAACCCACAACCTTTCAGTCTGTAGGATGATACTCTAATCAACTGAGCCATACTGGCCAAGGCCAAAATGAATATTTTTAAAGTAGAATTTTAAATAATTTGTTTTTCCTTCATTTCAAATGAATTATTCATGTCTGTTCAAATAGAATCCTCTCTTGAAATCTAGCTTGAGTTCTGAAAAAATAATATGAAAAATATTTCTGTTTAAATAGTGAATAAATAACACACTGTAGAAACCTTCATGGAGCATCATTGCTACAGCCTTTTAGGAAGATTCTGTGCCCATTAATCATATTTGAGTGCATCATCTATGTTAGAAATGATCATTAGAAAAAAACTAGTTTCATATAAATATCTCTGGGAGGACAAAATCAGTGCTGAGAAAAATTTTAGGGCCACTTACAAAATTCAAGTGACCATTTTTCTCTTACCTTAACAAAGCCAAAAGAGCAAAAAAGTAAATAAAAATTTTTTGTGCCTGAATTAGAAATAAATGTTTTCTGATTTTGTGTAAATGAATTATTTGATTATAAACTATCCCCTCATTAATTATTGACACTATTAATTAGCTAGAACTAGATGTTCCAGGTATCCTGTGTGCATTTACAAGCATCATATAAGTTTGATATATTATTTTATGTTACATTTAATGATCATATAAAATAAAAATATTACACTCTGAGTATGTAGGGTAAAGGATAAATTATGACTATGTGCTGTACATTCAAAAACAAACTTGCATTGAAAGATTCTGTTCAAATATGGGAGGAAAAGAAAGGGTAGAAAGCAGACATCCACAGCAGAGGACTTCAAAGTCAAGATTCCCATTGCCTATGGAGCCTATTAAAAAGACAGATACTAGCAATTTGAAGAACAATGTGTGTTTGTTTAAGGAAATATTGACTACATCCAGCTGTTCCTCTAAGGCTGTTTCAAGTTTACTAGAGGTCAAAAAAATCATATAATATAAAGTATACTTATAACATTTTCCAATGATAAGCAGCCCAAGGCATGAAACATTTCAAAAATATGTGCTGCATTCTCTATAAAGAGTTTAAAGAAACAGATGTGGATTTTATCTTTATTTTCAACACAAATGAAGTTCTAGAGATAACATAATGCCAATGATAAGATACTGTTAAGACCTTGAGCCAACATTAATGCATATGTAACATAGCTCTATATAACTGAAGATGTCAGAAATTCCATTGTCAGAATAAGAGTGCAATTCAGAAAATAATGCCAAAAAAGTCAATATCTATGACAAGGAAAATGAATCAGTTTATGCCACACAATTTAGCTGTTAAAGACTAAGAAGGGGATCACAACTCACTATGATCTATTAAATAACCACAGAGCACTTTGCTTTTTGAAGTTCTGGAAACTTTCTTTTTACATAAAGATAGTACATTAGTCAAATGAATTCATAGGTGAATATTTCATTTGCATATATATATGTAAAACTTTTCCTCGGGATTTTTTTTCTGTTTTTATATGATTCAGAGAATAGGGTCAACCAATATATTAGTCAAACAATATATTTTGACATTTAAAGTTAATTTTTAAAGTATATTTTATTGATTATGCTATTAGAGTTGTCCCAATTTCTTCCTCCCCTTTATCCCCCTTCCACCCTGTACCCCTCCCAACCTCCAGCATTCCCTTCACTTAGTTTATGTCCATGGGTTGTACACATAAGTTCTTTGACTTCTCTATTTCCTATACTATACTTAACCTACCCCTGTCTATTTTATACCTATCATATACATTTCTTATTTCCTGTACCTTTCTCCAGATTCTCCTCTAACACTACCATTGATAATCCTCCACATGCTCTTCATTTCTGTGGTTTTGTTCCTATTCTAGTTGTTTGCTTAGTTTTTGATTTTTAGGTTCAGTTGTTGATAGTCATGAGTTTATTGTCATTTTATTGTTGATAGTTTTGATCTTCTTCTATTTCTTAGATAAATCCTTTAAAGTTAAAGGAGTTCATCATCACCAAGCCCTTATAATAAAGTTAATTTCTTAGTTTCCTCAAGGAACATGTAAGTTGATTATCTCAGCAAGGCAAATATATGTGTGTGTGTGTGTATGTTGTATAATTTAATTTAATTTTGTATTAAATTTCCTAGAAATTAGATAAAAATTATAAATAACATTTTGAAATTACAATAAAATTAAAGGTGACATAGATAACTAGATTATTACTTTTATATGTTTTATTATTGCTCTGTTACATAAATTAAATTAGTCATGTATAACAAAGTACTTAAAACAATACTTGATAGTAGATTTCAAGAAATATCAAATGTTATTTTTATCATTTTTGTTTTCCTATTAATTCATTTACAGGTGTCCCATTTCCATTTGGATGAAACAAAAGTTCCAATAAAAAAATCATGTAAAATTTGAATTCAAATTTTTTTCTTTTTTTTTGCATGTTTTTTATTGTTGAAATACATGTGTCTCTATTTCCCTACCACCACTTTCCCTACCCCACCCACCCCCACTCCCACCATATATCCTTCTCCACTTTGGCTTTGTCCATGCTCCTTTATACATGTTCCTGAATGACCCCCCTCCTTCATTCTCCCATTATCACCCTCACCCCTCCCGTCTGGTTACTGCCCGGTTGTTCTTTATTTTAATGTCTCTGGTTATATTTTGCTTGCTTGTTTGTTGTGTTGATTAGGTTCCATTTATAGGTGAGATTATATGACATTTGTCTTTCACCACCTGGCGTATATCACTTAGCATAATGCTTTCCAGTTTCATCCATGCTGTTTGGAAGGGTAGGAGCTACTTCTTTCTTTCTGCTACATAGTATTCCATTGTGTAATTATACCATAATTTTTTGATTCACTCATTCACTGATGGGTGCTTAGGTGGCTTCCAACACTTGGCTATTGTAAATTGTTCTACTATGAACATTGGGGTGCATAGGTTTCTTTGAATTGGTGTTTTAGCATTCTTAGGGTATCCTAGCAGTGGAAATGTTGGGTCAAAATGCAGTTCTATTTTTAGTTTTCTGAGGATATTCCATACTGTTTTCCACAGTGGCTGCACCCATCTGCATTGCTTCCAATAGTGAAATAGGGTTCCCTTTTCTCCGCATCCTCTTCAACACTTGTTTGTGATTTGTTTATGGTGGCCATTCTGACCAGTGTAAGGCGGTATCTCATGGTGGTTTTAATTTGCATCTCTTCAATGGCTAGTGACGCTGAGCCTCCTTTCATATGTGTCTAGGCCACCTGTATGTCCTCCTTGAAGAAGTATTTGTTCAGGTCTTATGCCTTTTTTTAAACTGGATTGTTTGTCTTCCTGGAGTGGAGTTGTGTGAGTTCTTTTGGAGAGCAAATCCTTGCCCAAGGTATCAGGCAAATATATTTTCCCATACAGTTGGTTCCCTTTTCATTTTGCTGATTTTTTAGCCTTACAGAAGCTTTTTAATTTGAGAAGTTCCATTTGTTTATTCTTTATGTCCCTTGCTCTAGGGGACATATATGTGAAAATATTGCTGTGTGGAATATCTTAGATTTCCTGCCTATGTTTTCCTCTATGACTTTTATAGTGTTGAGCCTTATATTAAAGTCTTTTATCCATCTTGAGTTTATTTTTGTGTATGGTGTAAGCCGGTGGTTGAGTTCCTTTTTTTTTTTTTTTTGCATGTAGCTGCCCAGATATCCAACACCATGTGTTGAAGAGGTTATTTTTACTCCATTTTATGCTTCTGCCCTTTGTCAAATATTAATTGACCATAGAGACTTGGGTTTATTTCAGGGCTCTGTATTCTGTTCCATTGATCTACATATGTGTTTTTATTCCAGTACCTGACTGTTTTGATTACAGTGTCCTTGTAATACATTTTGATGTCAGTGTTTGTGATCCTTCCTACTTTGTTCTTCTTTCTCAAAACTGCTTCAGGTATTTGGAGTCACTTATGTTTTCATATAAATTGCTGAAATGTTTGTTATATATCTGTGAAATATGTCATTGATATTTTAATAGGGATTGAATTGAATCTATAGATTGGTTTGGATAGTATGGACATTTTGATGACGTTAATCCTTCCAATACATGAACATGGTATATGCTTTCATTATTTGTGTCTTCCTTAATTTCTTTCTTCAGTATTGTATAGTTTTCTACACAATAGGTCTTTTGCCTCCTTGCTAAGTTTATTCCTAGGTACTTTATTTTTCTTGTTACTATAGCAAATGGGATTTTTTCCCTGATTTCTGTTTCTGAAATTTCATTGTTGGTGTACAAAATACCTTTGATTTCTTAATATTGACTTTGTATCCTACTACTTTGCCAGATCCACTTATTAGGTAGAATACTTTTTGGTGGAGTCAATAGGGTTTTCTATGTACATTATCATGTCATCTACAAACAATTACAGTATTATTTCCTCCTTTCTGATTTAGATACCTTTTATTTCTTTTTCTTGTCTAGGTCACTGTGTATAGAAGTTCCAATACAATATTGAATAGAAGTGGTAGAATATCCTCGTCTTTTTCCTGATCTTAGTGGGAAAGCTTTTAGTTTTTTGTCCATTGAGTATGATAATGGAGGTAGGTTTTTTGTATGTGGTCTTTATTATGTTGAGGAATGCTCCCTCTATCCCCACTTTGCTGAGTGTTTTTTATCATAAATGGGTACATTTTCAAATGCTTTTTCTGTATCTACTGAGATGCTGATGTGATTTTGGTCTTTCCTTTTGTTTATGTGATTTATTACACTTATTGATTGCAAAAATTATACCATCTTTTCATCTCTGGGATGAATCCCACTTGGTCATGGTACATGATCTTTTTAATGTACTGCTGGTTGTGGTTTGCTAATATTTTGTTGAGGATTTCAATGTCTGTGTTCATCAGAAATATTGGCCTGTGGTTTTCTTTCTTTGCTGTATTTTTACCTGATTTTGGAATTAGGATGATCCTTGCCTCATTAAAAAGTTTATGGAACACTACACAGCAAAGAGATAGAAGGATCTCCTACCCTTTGTGACAGCATGGATGGAACTGGAAAGTATTGTGCTAAGTGAAACAAGCCAGGTGGTGAGGGACAAATACCATATGATCTCACCTATAAGTGGAACCTAATCAACAAAATATACAAGCAAGCAAAATACAACCAGAGATGTTGAAATAAAGAACAAACTGACAGTAACCAGAGAGGAGGGAAGACAGGGATAATAGGGGACATTAAGATACATGTATGAAGGAAACATGGACAAAACTAAAGGGGGTGGGTGTGAGGGTGGTAGGTGAGAATGGGTGGGGCTGGTGGTGTGGTGGGGTGAAAGTGGAGACAACTGTCCTTGAAAAACAAAAATAAATAAATAAATAAAAATTTAAAAAATTAGAAGAAAGATCTTGGAATTCTTCCCTCTTCCTGGATTTTTTTAATAGTCTGAAAAGGATAGGGATTTAATATGTTTTCTAGAATTCTTCTGTGAAACTGCCTGGTCCAGGGCTTTCATGTGCCAGGAGTTTTTTGATTACTGCCAAAACTTTGATATAACCAGCTGCTATTGGTCTGTTTCATCTTTCTGCTTCTTTTTCATTCTGTTTTGGAAGATCATATTTTTCTAGAAATTTGTCCATTTCACCCAGATTTTTAAAAGTTTCTTGGCATATAGTAATTTCTTACAAACCTTATAGCAATTTCTTGTTCATAGTAATTTCTTACAATCCTTTATATTTCTGTAGTATCAGTTGTAATTTTTCATTTTTCATTTCTGATTTTATTTATTTGGGTCCTCTCCCTTTTTTCTTGATGAATCTGGATAAAAGCTTGCAGATTTTGTTTATCTTTTCAGAGAACCAACTCCTGAATTTATTGATCCTTTGAATTGTTCTTTTAGTCTCTATGCCATTTAATTCTGCTCTGATATTTATTATTTACTTTATTCTACTTGCTCTGGACTTTGTTGCTGCTCCTCCAGTTCTTGTAGAGGTAGGGTTAATTAGGTTCATTTGAAATGTTCTATCTTTTTTCAGTAGGCCTGTATTGCTATGAACTTCCTTCTCAGGACTGCCTTTGCTGTGTCCCACAGGTTTTGGATTATTGTGTGTTCATTTTCATTTGTTTCCAAAACTTTTTTTTTTCTTTGATCTCATTACTACACCTTCATTGTTTGATAGTTTAATAGCATACTATTCAGTTTCCATGAATTTGAATGTTTTTTAGTTTTTCCCTTGAGGTTTGTATCTAGTTTCAGGCCCTTGTGGTCCAAGAAAATACTTGATATTATTTAAAATTTTTGAATTTGTTGATGTTTGTTTTTGACCTATCATGTGCATTTGAAAATAATGTGTATTTTATTTCTTTGAGATGAAAGGTTCTGTATATATCAGATAAGTCCATTTGATCTAGTGGGTTGTTCACTTGCACAATATCCTTGTTGATATTTTGTTTGGGAGATCTATCATTGCTGACAGTAGGGTGTTAAAATCCCCTAGTATAAGTGTATTACTCTATATTATTCTCGAAGTTCTCCAAGGTTTTCCTTGTACTTTTGGGTGCTCCTATGTTGGTGAATATATGTTTACAATATATATGCATTCTTGATGTATTCTTCCCTTGAGTATTATGAAGTGTCTTTCAATGTCATTTTTTATAGCTTTTGTCTTGAAGTTTATTTTGTCTGATATAAGTATTGCTATCTTGGCTTTTTTTTCCTGTCAATTTGCTTGGAGTAATTTTTTCCAATCTTCCACTTTCAGTTTGTGTAGTTTTTTGTTCTGAGGTGGGTTTCTTGTATGCAGCATATGTACAGGTCATGTTTTCTTATCCATTCAGCTGTTCTATGTCTTTTGATTGGAGTATTTAATTCATTTACATTTCAGGTCATTATTGATAGGTACTTAGAATTCAAATTTTTATAATAACCATTTAAGTTTAGTGTAAGATAAACAATTTCTATCATTTTGATGGTATTAAAGACTAGTTAGACTTGCAAAAGAAAAGTCATCTAATTAATCTAAGTGGACAAGCCTCAATACGTACTTTCTATTCCTTTGAAGTAGGTTTAACCTTACACACCCAAAAGAACAGCAGCAAATACATATCCTTACCTATGTTCTTTTAGTGCACAGACTACTCATCATTAGTTTAACTATAAATGCCCTTGACTTTGTTTAGTGTGAAATGAAATGAAAACTCATATATTGATAGTGGAAGTCTAAAATAAAATATGCTATAGATAATACCACATTTTAGCATTATTGTCAAGAGCTTTGAAGCTCAATAATGTTCAATAAACAGTTAAATTAGTAAAAGATTTGTATAAGGCCTTAAGTTTTAATGTCAACTAGTGTTCATGCGATGACTTTTCATTTACCTGCTCCCTTTTTTTGCCTGAGTTTTGTGATAGCTTGTATTTAGATTTAATGATATGAAACTACTAATTTTCACTTACAAAAATGACAATTTAATGCAGCTTAACCAAATAGATAGACTGTTCAAAAACATAATTACACCAGACCAGGGCTTTTAAGAAAGTTGCTTTCTAAGCTTCTCAAGGCAGGTTATGTTAAACTCTACAAAGACTCCTTCAGATGTTTCCCTTCTCTATCAGAGTGTTTGAATGGCCATCTTGTCTTATCAGCATATAAAAATCTCTGCACATGTGGCAGAATTTTAAAAATATACATTGATATCTACTTCAACACCAATCTTTTCTGCTAAGAGTTTAGTTGTTTCACATGTATCATGTGTTCTCAATAAATGCAAACCCCTAACATTTTTAACTGTAACATTCTTTGAGAAGTAAATGCCTTTCTATAGAGAACATTAATCTGAACAACTTGGGTAAGAGGGGCAGAGTCAACACCAAGGTTTCTGTGCAGGTCTAGATAAATGTGCATCACAGATTCTTAGAAGAGAAAAACTAAACAAGCAGGTGGTGGATGAGAGCGTAGTTCAAATGAAATATATAAATGGTCACCTTCTACAAAAGTGAACTTTGACTATTGGGATCATGGTGAAATAGAAAAATACATGGAAGAATAAGAGTGAGAGTGAGAGCAAGCGAGTGAGAGAGAGAGAGAGAGAGAGAGAGTACAAAAGTATTCTTTCAGGGTACCCAGTCACAGGCTGGAGCCTGTAAAAGCAAAGGACATGATACAGAAGGAGAGGCAGACTGGTATGTACCAGGGGTTTCATCAGCCAGTATAGGACATGGTTCTACGTGGCATGGGCCCAGCTCCCACTTGGAGATGTACAGGACTCACACCTATGGATAGGTTCTCCCACAGGGAATCAGGCCTACACTGTACCTAGACTGCTATGAAATTGCTTCTGCTAAAACTCCCTCACCCTGAATTGAGTCAACAAACATTTACTGCAAAGTAACTTCCTAAAATCCATGCTAAACCTTCCAAGGGCCAGTTTAACTAGTTCAAGCACTATTTCCTTTTCATTTGCAAATATCCCTATTCTGTGATGTGATTAGCAGCAGCATCTCCTTTGTTTTCTGTAAAAGGTATCCTCCTAAAGCAAACCTGTGCATAATTAATGAGGACCTTCATGTAATGTGCCCAGAAAGACAATACAAGCTCATCAAAGCAAGGGCCGAAGCTTTTGGCTCCTCTTGAGAGCAAAGCCATCTGCCCTTTTTCTCCACAGGATTCAGTAGTCTGTGTGAATTTCTTTTGTCTCAGTTACAACGCCATGGATCCCACGAGTACGGGTGCACAACAAGCCAGCCTTTGTACATCTCTGCTCCCAAACTGCAACTATGGTTCCATTAAGCATGCTCAACCAGACCATCCTGATTCCATCTGTACAGACTTGTGTCCATGGAGGGAAGTACAGCATTATAAGTTCTCAGTCTATACCAGTTATAGATTTCATATAAGGAATTTGAGGGAAGAAAGCCTGAAGAAATTTCAGATGTCAGACCATAGTTTTCAACAAACATTAATAATTTAAAAATCAAGGATTGAATTTAATAGTGTCCTCTAGAGAACCTTACCTGTTAAGCCTCAAATCATTTGTTTAGTGTAAATTAAAAAAAAATATTTTTAACCTAGATCATATGGCTCTTTAACTGGTTTTGTAATTAAATAATATCAACATTTGACATGTAATCTAATTAGGGAATAAAGAGTGATGCTTACTTTCATCTGCACAATTACATGTGTTATCAATATAAATATTTGTTTTGAATGATAATCCATTTTTATATTTGCTACCCTATTTTTATTAATTTCAAAAATGCTTCAATTAAGAATTGTATAAAACAGAATGTAGTAATAAAGATGTACGTGACAATCAAGGCTGCCCATATTCCGACAATTCCAGAACATCAAACCAATTATCCAGCTTGACCACTAACACATCAATTCTGTACCAATTAGGAGTTTCTTCCTGCTAATGCCTTAAGAAGCCATACAACAACTCCATCAAACTATGAATTTATTTGTTTTTCATAGCAAGATTTTTAGTAAGAGAGAGGGTTAATATATCAAGAATATAAAAATATTAATACAAAGATAAATCAGAAAATATTCTTGTTCAGATAATATTTTTCTGGGTCTGGATGGCCATAGTTCAATTCTCCTTCAATTAATATTGGATGCGTTGACTAGTATAAAGTGTACTTATTTTAAAATTTCATTGTTATTATTTTCATTTTAATAAAACTATTTCATAGTCCTTTAGAATAACCTAATCAACAAAACAAATTCGTGAGCAAAATAGAATCAAATACATGGAAATAAAGAACAAACTGACACAAACCAGAGAGGAGAAAGGAGTGGGATAATGGGGGTAAGAAGCAGAAGGGTCAAGACAAGGAACATTGTATAAAGGACCCATGGACAAAGACAACAGTGGAGGGGATTGAAAGTGGAAGGTGGGTGGGTGGGTAAGGCAGGGGAGAGTAATATGAGGGGTGGGGAATGAGGATAACAATAACTGAACAACAATACATTTTTTTTAAAAAGTTAATAGATACATATTATATCTGGATTTGGTTACAAATAAATGTATTTTTCCATTTAATTCTATGTCTTACTCTACCCATCCAATGGCCTGGTGGTTTATGATGTCATATCTTTTCAATAACTCTGCTTATTAACTTCTCTGTTGTCCTCCAATATCCCAAGAACCCCAGGGACTTTGCCCATACTGTTTATGCCTGGACTTATTTAGGAAGAAGCAGAACTTACTACCTCATTTTTTGTGAGTGTCTGATTAAATGTCACCTTAATCACAGAGCCTTTTTCTATTTATCTTATAGAAAAGAGCAGCTCCCCACTCTACCTTCCCAAGTTGTCTTTCCCTCTAGCTTGCTTTGTTTTTCTCCATAGTACTTAGCATCACATGGAATATTAGACATTTACTCATATTTACATTTCATTTTCCTTTCCCTAATAGAACTTTGGTTTGTACATTGCTACAGTCATAGCATAAGAGCAGTGTCTGGAAAGTAATGTGACAGGTGATCAATAACTGTTTCTTTAAGTGACTAAACTTCATTAAACAGATATGGACTTTTATGGCCAAACCATTGGAATATGCTCTGAGGACACTTCAAACAAGAATAAAATAGAGTGAAGAGTAGAATCAACACATAAATTTCAATATACAAGAGAGAATCATAGGAAATGTAAGTAAATTATAATTATCTGAAAAGAGAGAAGAGAAAGAGAAATTTGACCTGGAAATGGGAGAGACCTTTAGGAAGAATGTGGCTTTTGAGTGAAATGATTTCTCTACATGAAGATGTTTGTGAGTCTGTCCTTTAACAAGAGATGTGTGACCAAAGCCAGGGACAATTGCATAGTCTGATAAAGCCTAGAACTAGGGGACATCAGGAAGGCAGTATGCAGTGAGTGATAATGATGCAAATGTCTGTGTGATAATGTCATGCTTGTATTTAATTTTCCAGTTCAGTGACTCTTAATATTTGGGAATACAAGAACAATTTCTTTGAACATTTAAACATAATTGTATCTAATGTGATATATTATTTTAAATAACATATAAAATATATGACATACTTTTACAAATTTAGTACCACCTTTTAAATATATTTGACTAAACATATCACTTTAGAAGCAACATTAGTATATGTCTATATATGTGTGTGTGATACATGTGGGTATATATATATATTTTTTCACCATTATACAGGCAATGAATAATGTTCTTATGGATTCTAGGACCTCCTGCAGTAAGTCGATGGCCACATGCATGTGAGAACATGGACCCAGAGCCCCAGTCTAGGTAATGAGAATCATACAATGTCTTTGAGGAAAAGACTCATATAATGAAAACTATGTTGTGGAAATGCTGGTGGTTAGAGATGAAGACACTTTAGAAAACATCTGTACATTGTCCACTGAAGTTATGGAGGAAAATATTGCAACCAACAGAGATAACAGACATTGGCCAAGATTCCAGGGAGAGACCAATGACTGGTATTCAGGTTCCTGAAGTGATCTCATCAAGTATTCCCATAACAAAATGGATAAGGTCACCTAAAAGTATCATTAGCAAACAGAAAACAATATCTGCTGCTATTTAGTAAAATAAGATAAAATATTACACACCTAGAATTAGAGGTACACTGTTTTCTTTGCTATGGTCTGGGAATTGCAGCATTTTCAAAAATCTATATCTAATATCATATGGATCCCACTCTAATGCTTCTCTAAGTATATATTTAAAAAACATACTCATTTTTAAGAATTTATCTCTATGTATTTTTTACTTTTTTAATTGTTCAAGTACAATTGTCTCCACTCCCCCCCACCCTGTAATCCCAGACATTCCCACTTCCTACACTTGATACTACCCCTGCCCTTTGGTTTTGTCCACCTGTCTTTTATAGTTGTTCCTGAAAACCTTTTCCCCTTTTCCTTCCATTGTCCCCTCCCACCTCCCCTCTGGTTAATGTCAGTTTGTTCTTAAAAAAACAAACAGATGTTTTCTCAAGGTCATCTGGAATTTCAGCAAGAGAAGTTACAGGTATACCTTGTTTTATACATAACATGAGTTTTTGAAAGTGTAAACACAAACTGCACATTTTAATAAATAGAATTATGTAATATATGTGTAATATACTTAAACTTTTAAAGAAAGTTATACAAATGATGACTCCACCTCAATCTAATTTGTAAAAACAGGTTTCCATATATTAAAGTTTCTTAAAGTAGATTTTACCTATTTGGCTCTGGTAAAAACAATGTCTGGAATAGGCAAATATTTTTTAATGCCCACCATCCCCTCCCTGTTCTATATCTAATTGACAGTCATTATGCAGTTACACACAAGAAAGTTCTGCTATCTGAATGAACACGGAAGCCGTTTCATTTTCCATAGCAACTGCTCCAACATCCCCTTTCCTTCTCCTCCTCAGAGAATTATAAATAACCAACCTCAATAGGAGGAATGGACTTCAAAGTCCCTCATGAATTTTCAGAGGCTTAGTGTAATTTATATTTTAAAATATCTTTTATAAGAGTATTTGTTCTGCCCCTCTTTAAACCTCTGGTGGAGCTCCAGGCACCTTTGCTGTTCTTTTGCCAGGTTCTCTCAAAGAAAGTTGTATTATTTTTACTAGACATTATCACATTAAATCTTTATAGAATGAGAATATTGAAAAGTTTATTTATATACTTTTTCAATTTTAAGGAAATTATAAGAATACTTTCTGTCTTTCCCATATTACTTTGAGATTTTAAATGTGCAATTATTGCTGTAATTGGATTAAAATTGCCTCTAGAATAGTTTGTGCCTTTACATGAGCAAACACACATAAAATATATTATTTAAAATAGAAATGCTCTGTATTTAGTAAGGGGATAATTCAAATATGTTATATATCCATTGGATAGCAAACAGTTGCATTACATTCCACTTTTGCAAATATTGTTAGTGTAAGATAGACATATATTTAAGGTTTCCATTTGCTTTTGTTGCTAAGCTTTCTTTATACTTTAATTTTATTACATTTCTGTTGTCCAATATTTTATATACTCAGAATATAGAACAGTTAATGCAGTATAATACAGCTAACTGGTACAGTTAAACATAAGTAACACACTGGATTTTTTAAAAAACTAAACTACTTACTACACCCTCCTGTGTTCTAGCTGTATAATTATATATCTTCTGACTTGCCTCATGTAATTCATCATTTCTTCCTGCTGCTTAATCTCAGATTTTAGTAAGCATACTTTAGGGAGAGAGACTCAGCACAGTTTTTCTGTTAATCTCTCATTTTCCATGTGCATTAAAGTGATGATTATTCACATGGAAAAAAATGAGGGAGTGTATAAGTCATGGGAGAAAAGGGACATCACTTAGATTCATTCTTATACAAGGAAATCACAAGGAAATAGTCAGCAACAGCCTTGTTGGTTTTGGACCAATCATTTTTGTAAGAAAAAAGTAGCTGTTATCATACATTTTTTCCTCAAACACAAGAAAGAAAAGGAATAAGGCACTGAAATCCAACTGGCAGTCCCAGCTCCCAGAGCACTCTGTGGCACATAAAACTTCCTTCAACAAGATAAATGTTAGTGTTCAGGTTGTAGGTGATGATGGATGAAATAATACATTATCACAATAAAACAATACTGGGTTTCTATTGCTGTTTGGCCTTGATAGAGTAATTGCTGCTGATGGTCCTTCTGTGTTTAATATTTGACAACACCTAAAGACTTCAGGTTGAATACAAAGAATGTCAACTTTGACAAGGGGACAAGTTGTAGTTACCTAAGACAGTAAACACAGTCAGTGCAGGACCACTGGGCTCAATAGGCAACATTTACTTTAGACACCACAGAAGATTAAGTGATAAAAAGCCAGGCTTGTTAGAAAGAGACGTGGTTGGAGAGCTTTTCCTAACAGGCACAGTGCTTTACCATAAAACTATTATTATAAAACTCTGATTTTCAGGTAAATCTGAATGCCTGCCAGTCCCATAAGCATCTTTGTTCTGAACTTTCAGCCAGAGTAACTGTGATACTTCTGTCAGAATCATTCCCTTTAGGGTAGATCACAGCTGACTCCTTTTAACCTTTTGAAATAGTGCCTGTTGTGAATTATGGTACATGCCCTAGACCAAGAAGTTTGACAATGAATAATATCCTGTTAAATATTCAGCCTATCATTCATAATGAACAGTCTCCCACCATTCTGAAGTGTTTTGTTTCCTCTGTTATAATTAAAATTGGATGAATAAATAGAAGTTTTAGGATCACTTCCCAAACCTTTCAACAGACTCCTAGGAGACAAAATCTATCACTCCTATAAAAGCTGAGAGAGATGGGAGGGGTTGGGGGGAGAGACAGAAAGGGAGAAAGAGAGAACTACTTAGTGATCATGCCTGAATGAAGGTTGCAGACCTGGATTGAAATTGCATTTGAACAGTTTCTCTGTTGATTTTGTTAACCTTTCCAAGGGTTTCCATAGTAACAAGTGAATTCTCCCTTCTCTCACCCAGCATCTTTCCAGCATATAATAGGGATAAAGATAAAAGCTAGTGTGATAAAAACTATAATATCTTTTCTACTCCTAGGAAATATCTGAAAAAGTCATGGTTAGTCTCCTAACAAATCAAGTATGTTTCTCCCACCACTGTCTCATGAAAAAGTTGGATCAGAATTTACTTACATCTCTGATGTCTGCATTTGCTTCTGTACATGGGCATTCTGAAAAAAAAATCCGACTTTATAAGGAGTAATTGCTTTGCCCACACAGACAAAGAGCTGGGTTGGGCTCGTGCTTTGTAGTACGACTGTTGCTCACTGACAGGAGGTACCAGTGATCACACAGTGAAAACCAGGGTAATACCATTCTCATAAAATTACGGGGGAGATGCCACTGCCTGTCACCACTATATATAACACAAATCTTCTGGAGGAAAATGGCATTTCCTTCACCCAACTGACATAAGTGAGGTTCTCTAACAAAATCTGCACCATTCAAGTACTATGCTTGAAGCAATGTTTAATTGAGGCCAAATTCATATATTTAACAAGAACATGAAAACTGGAAAAATCCAAATCTGAAATCTAAATGCCCTTGTTTGATATTTCCAGATATTGCAAACTATCCTTTGGGTTCCTATGTCTTGCAGCCACTCTAGCACATTTAAATTTGTGTTTTATTTTGAAAATCAGCTCAATTCTTTCCATCTCTGAGTTCCCACTGCTTTGCCTGTTGACTTATTAAAGCAATTATCACTTTTAGTTTTTTTTTTAACTTTTTAAATTGTTGTTCAAGTACAGTTTTCTCCATTCTCCCCCAACCGTACCCCCCACCCCAGTCATCCCCACTTCCCACCCTTGATCTTACCTGCTATTGGTTTTATCCATGTGTATTTTAGGGATGTTCCTGAAAACCCTTCACCCTTCTCCTCCCATTATCCCCTCTCACCTACCCTCTGGTTATTGTCAGTTTGTTCTTAATTTCAATGCCCCTGGTTATATTTTGCTTGCTTGTCTGTTTTGTTCATCGGGTTCCATTTATAGTGAGATCATATGATATTTATCTTTCACCACCTGGCGTATTTCACTTAGCATAACGCTTTCCAGTTCCATCCATGCTGTTGCAAAGGATAGAAGCTCCTTCTTTCTTTCTGCTGGATAGTATTATCTCTTTGTCTAGACTGACCGCTTCTCAGGCAAAGCAGGAATGACATATTTTTGTGATACCCCAGGCCTGTCTGGGTGGGGTGCATAGTGTAGTCTCAAACTCAGGGAGTGCCTAGTGTGTGCTGGGCACTCTGCCCCCTCCTGGGGGAGGCTCATCTGCAGCCACTGCCTCACTGGAGTCCTCAGAACTCTATTTTCCCAGTATTTGGATCACCTCTATTGGACTGTATAGAAGTTCTGTCTTTGTGTCTTGTCCTTTCCACTCGAAGAGTGACACATACCATCCATATACTCCAAAAGTGCATGATTTCCAATCTCCTTTATGGGCAACTATGGTGTCTGAAACACAGTTCTTAGGTAAAATACAGAAAGATTTATACTAAAACTTCCTAATTATGCATGAATTCTCATCTTGTAGCTAAACACAAAAGACATATTTGATGGCCAAAATTGCTTTCTGGTGAAACAAACTCAGGTCATTTAATTGATAATAGGAGAGATTATCTCCACAAGCCTTCTTACTAGAATTTTTTCAGTGTCAAGAATATTTTTACACTTAAGTAATCACTACATTTCATGATCACAGATATTAAGAATAGTTCAACAAGCTTTTGGTAGAATGTCTATCTAATTTCATGACTTGGGATGAATGAGCCACACTGTTTAGTAATAGTAGGCCTTACCACTGTGCTTGTATCTTACTGTAAGTCATTGTCAGCATCTGCATTTATCCACATACAGTGTAAAGCATGACAAGAATTTTTCTTGCATTTTCTCTGCTATTGAGATTAAAATACTTCAATAAATCAAATAAGTAGTACTTTTACAATTGACACATAATATACCTCACATTTCACAAGCCCCTCCCTGCTTCATTTTTTTCCACAGTGCTTTATAATCACCTGAAATAGTCTGTATTCACTTCTTGGCTTTTCTTTGTCTGCTTCTACCTATCAAAACAAAATTTCTGAGAATTGGGCTATCTTTTCCTCAGAGATGGCTGTCCAAGGTCAGATATCTGCAGACACAAAGTAGGCTCTCAGTAAATATTTTCCTGAATAAATGACTTTTTACAAACAAGATTTTTTTGTAAAGTAGAATTTTTTAAAAATTAATATTTATTGTATTTTTTCATTATTATTTAGTCCTTTTATAACCCTCTCCCCTAGCAGTCACCAAACTGTTGTCCATGTCCATGAGTCCTTTTCCTTTTTGCTCAATCCCTCCAACCCCACCCATCCCACTAACTAGCTGTAATCTCCTCTTCATCTATGAGCCTGTCTTTGTTTTGCTTGTTTGTTTAGTTTGTTCATTAGATTCCATTTATGAGTGAAATAATATGGTGTTTGTCTTTCTCTGACTGGCTTATTTCATGTAGCCTATGTTCTCTAGATCCATCCATGCCATCATAAAAGGTAAAATTTTCTTCTTGTTTTCAGTTGAATAGAATTCCATTATGTAAATGTCCCATAGTTATTTCATCCACCCACTTACTGACGGACACTTAGGTTGCTTCCATATCTTGGCAAATGTACATAATGCTGCAATGAACATAAGGGTGTTTATGTTCTTTTGAATTAATGTTTTGTGTTCCTTCAGATATATTCCCAGAAGTGGGATTGTTGGATCAAAAAGCAGATCCAATTTTAATTTTTGAAGCACCAGTCTGCATTTCTACCAACAGTGCAGAAGTGTTCCCCTTTCTTTACAACCTTACCAGCACATGTTGTTATTGATTTATTGATGATAACCATTCTGACAGGTGTGAGATGACGTCTCATTGTGGTTTTAATTTGCAGTTCTCTGATGATTAGTGACTTTGAGTGTCTTTCTACATGTCTATTGGCCATCCATATGTCTTCTTTGGAGAAGTGACTAAAGGAGAAGGTCCTTTTTTAAAACAATCCTTTTTTTAATTGGGTTGTTTCTTAGGGGTTGAGTTTTGTAAGTACTTTATAAATTTTGGATATTAACCCCTTATCAGATATATCAGAGAATATGTTCTCCCAGAGTGTGGGTTGTCTTTTTATTTTGTTGATGTTTTCTTTTGTTGTGCAAAAATATTTTAGTTTGATAAAGTCCCATTTTTTTTTCCCTTGGTTTCCCTTGCCTAGGCTGATATATCCAGTAAGAAGTTTCTATTAGCAATATACAAGATTTTGCTGCCTATGTTTTGTTCTAGGATTTTAAGGTTTTGGGTCTAACATTTAAGTCCTTGATCCTCTTTGAATTTATTCTTGTGTGTGGGGTAAGAAGGTGGTCTAGTTTCATTTTTTTTGCATGTATCTGTCCAATTTTCCAAACACCATTTATTGAATAAATTGTAGTTAGCCCATTGTATGTGCTTGCTTCCTCTGTCAAACATTAATTTGACTATAAAGGCACGGGTTTATTTCTGGGCTGTCTATTATGCTTCATTTATCTATGTGTTTGTTTTTATGCCAGTACAATGGGGTTTTGATTACTATGGCCTTGTAGTATAGTTTGAAATTAGATAATGTGATTACTCCAACTTTGTTCTTCTTTCTCAGGATCACTGTTGCTCCACGGGGCCATTTGTGGTACCATATAAGTTTTTGGAATATTTGTTATAATTCTGTGAAATTTGTATTGGAATCTCGATGGGAATTGCATTGAATGTATAGAATGCTTTAGTAATACGGACATTTTAATGATGTTAATTCTTCCTATCCATGAACAGGGTATGTGTGCTTCCCTGAACTTGTATTTTCTTTGGTTTCTTTCTTCAGTGTCTTATAAATTTCCAGGTACAGTTCTTTTGCATCTTCATTAGGTTTATCCCTAGGTATTTTATTCTTTTTGAAGTTATGTGGATGGGATTGTTTTCTTAATTTCCCTTTCTTTTAGTTTGTCATTGGCATATAAAATGCAATGGATTTATGGATATTAATTTTGTATCCTGCTACTCTGCTGGATTCATTGATCACTTCTAGTAGTTTCTTGGTAGAATCTTTGGGGTTCTCTATATACAGTACCATGTCATCTGCAACTAAAAACAGTTTTACTTCTTCCTTTCCAATTTGGATGTCTTTATTTCTTCTTATCTGATTGCTATAGTTAGGACTTCCAGTACTATGTTGAATAAGGGAGGTGAAAGCATATATCCTTGTCTTGTTCCTGACCTTAAGGGAAAACTTATAGTTGATACCTCTTGAGCATGATGCTGGCAGTGTGTTTGTCATATATTGCCTCTAATATGTTTATTTATGTTCCCTCTATTCCCACTTTGCTGACAATCTTGATCATAAATAGGTGCTGGATTGTATCAAAAGATTGTTCTGCATCTATTGATATGATCATGTGGTTTCTATTTTTCATTTTGTTTATGTCATGAATCTCATGTATTGATTTGCAAATGTTGTACCTACCTTTCATTCCCAGAATAAATCCCACTTCATCATGATGTATTGTCTTTCTGATGAATTTCTTTATTCAGTTTGCTAATATTTTGTTGAGGATTTTAGCATCTTTTTTCATCAGCAATATTGCCTATTATTTTCTTTCTTTGTAGAATATTTATAAAGTTTTGGAATTAGGATGAAGCTGGCCTCATAAAATTAATTTGGGAACCTTCTCTCCTCTTGAATTTTATGAAATAGTTTGAGAAAGATAGACTTTAGTTCTTGGAATGTGAGTTAAAATTCACCTGTGATGGCATCTGGTCAAGGGCTTTTGTTTGTTGGGAGTTTTATTTTTATTACTGCTTCAATTTCACTAAGTGTAATCTGTCTATCCAGATTTTCTGATTCTTCCTGATTTATTTTGGAAGTCTGTATGTTTCTAAGAAAGTATCTATTTTGTCCAGGTTGTCCAGTTTGTTGGCATATAGTCGTTCACAATATTTTATTATGATCCTTTGTATTTCTTTGGTGTCAGTTGATATTTCTCCTCTTTCATTTGTGCTTTTATTTATTTGTGTCTTTTCTCTATTTTTTTTTTGATGAGTCTGGTTAAAGGTTTGTCAATTTTGTTTATCTTTTCAAAGAACAAGCTCTTGGATTCATTTACTTTTTGTATCAGTTTTTAGACTCTATGTTGTTTATTGCTGCTCTGATATTATTTCCTTCCTTTTACTCACTTTGGGTTTTATTGGTTGTTTGCTTTCAAGTTCCTTTAAGTGTGAAGTTAGATTGTTTATTTGACACTTTTCTTGTTTTCTGGGGGGGGGGATAGGCATGTTAATGCTATGAATTTCCTTCTTAAAATGACTTTACCAGTGTCCCACAGACTTTGGATTGTTGTGTCTTCATTTTCATTTTTTTCAAGGTATCTTTTTATTTCTTCCTTGATCTTGTTGTTGATCCATTCATTATTTAATAACATGTTATTTAGCTCCCATGTCTTCATGTGTTTTTCAGTGATCTTCTTATGATTCATTTCTGGTTTCATAGCATTGTGGTCAGAGATGCTTGATATGATTTCAATCTTCTTAAATTTATTGAGACTTGTTCTGTGTCTCAACATGTGGCCTATCTATTCTAGAAAGTGTTCTACATGCACTTGAAAAAGTATGTATATTCTTCTGCTTTGGGTTGCAATGCACTGAAGATATCAATTAAATCCATTTGCTTTAGTGTGTCATTTATGCCTGGAAGATCTATCCATTGAAGTCAATGGGGTGTTAAAATCCCCAGCCATGACTGTGTTACTGTCTATCCTTTTATGTCCATCAAGATTTGCTTTACATATTTAGGTGCACTTATGCTGGGTGTATAAATATTTATTTATTTAATTTATTGGGCGGGTATATAAATATTCACCAGGGTTATGGCCTCTTGTTGAATTGTTTCCTTTACCATAATGTAGTATCCTTCTTTGTCTTTATTGCAGCTTAATTTTAAAGTCTATTTTGTTGGATATAAGTACTGCTACCCCAGTTACTTTAATTTTCCATTTGCATGAAATATCTTTTTCCATCCCTTTACTTTTAGTCTGTGTATATTTTAATGTAGGATGGGTCTCTTAGAGGCAGCATACATATGGGTGTCATTTTCTTATCCATTCAGCTACCCTCTGTCTTTCAGTTGGAGCACTTAAGACATTTACACTTAAGGTGATTATTGATAGATAGGTATGTAGTGCCATTTTATTGTTAGACTATTTTCCTCTGTTTTTTTTCTCTTTTTTTCTTCTTAAAGCAAGCCCTTTAACCTATGTTGCAGTAGTTGTTTGCTGTTAACAAACTCCTTTAGCTTTTTCTTGTCTGAGAAGCTCCTGATTTTTCCTTCAATTTTAAATGATAACCTCACTGAGTAAATTAGCCTTGGTTGCAGGTCCTCGTTTTTTATCACATTGAGTATTTCATGCCACTCCCTTCTGGCCTGAAATATCTGTTGAGTAATCACATGGTGGTCTAATTGTTGCTCCCTTGTAGGTAATTGCCTGCTTTTGTGTGTTTTAGTATTCTCTCCTTGTCTTTAAGCTTTGCCATTTTAATTATGATGTGTCTAGTTATAAGCCTGTTTGGGTCCAAGTTGTTAAGGACTCTCTGAGCTTCCAGGACTTGTGTGACATTTTCCTCCAACAGATTAGGGGTGTTTTGTGTCATTTCTTCAAAGAAGTCCTTGATCCCTTGCTTACTCTTTTCTCCTTTTCATATTTCCATGATGGTATTCCCATGATGTTGTTATATTTCATGTTATCCAAAATGTTTCTTAAGCTCTCCTAATTTTTTAAGTTCTTTTTTTCTTTTTGCTGCTCTGCCATTGTGTTTTTTCTACCTTGTCTTCCAAAATACTTATTCTATCCTCTGCTTTATCTAACCTACTGTTTATTCCTTCCAGTGTATTGTTACCTCAGATTTTCCATTCTTTATTTCTGAATTCTTTTTTTATGGTTTCAATGTCTTTTTTTATGTTGATGAGTATCTGTATAATCATTACTGTAAACTCTCTATCTGATAAATTGCTTGCCTCCATTTCATCTAGTTCTTCTAGAAATTTCTCTTATTTTTTTCATTTGGGGCTTGTTTCTTTGCCTCCTGTTTTGGCTGCTTCTTTGTATTTTGTGCCTTAAATGCTAAACAAATCAGCTGCTTAAAAATGATTTTCTGTTAATCTAATCAAGCTGACCAGCAATTCAGTTTAAGCACCACAGGCTTGGGCAGAATAATTCCTGTGATCATGGTACTGCTTCCCCTCAGGGTGATGGCTGTTGGAGTGGAGTGCTTGGTCTGAGAAAGATGGCTTCTGCAGTATGGGTAATGACTCAACATAGGGTTCTTCATAGCTGTTCTTTCAGTTCTCTCCCCAAAGACAAAAACCCAGAATGTCCTCAGCATCTTTGGTCCACTTTGCCTTCCCTCTGCAGGAGCCCAGGGTAAGTGGCTGTAAATGATATTTTGTGTGTTGGCCCTTTAAGAGGCCCTCTGCATCTTCCAGTCATCTCCCCCTCACAGACAGACACCCTGTTGCTTTCCACAGCTGGATGTTATCTAGGTTTCTTTCCAGCTCTGCTGGAAAGTCCAGCAGAAAGTAGTCCAGTTGGAAAGTAGGCTGGGGAGTTCAGCTTGGGGTTTAGACCCTAAACTTCTCAGGGGGAATGTTCTGACCCCTGAAATATCCCTGTAGGACTTCAGCTGCCACCCATGGAAGCACAGCCAGCACTCTTGTATCTCTTCCACACTCCCCGCCAGTCATGTTGTGCCCAAGTGGTTTCTTCCAACTGTCCATGGTTATAAGGCTTCTTTCCAGCTGGTGTTCAGTTGGTTATTCAGGATGATTTTCCTATAATTCAGTAGTAATTCCAGATTTGTCCTAGGAGGAGGTCCAGGTAGCTTCCACTTACTCCTCCACCATCTTGGATCACAAAGAAACATTTAAATTATAAAGACAATACACACAGTTTATTTTTTCAGTGATTTCAGACAATGGTCAAATTCACACTCATTGACAGAAGTTATTTTCTTACTTAAACCAAATACTTGTTATTTTCTTTCTATCTTTAGGTCTTAGGGTTAATTTGAATGAGTTCACTGATTTGAATGTTGTATATATTCACAGATATAAAGGTATATTTTAAATTTACTGAACCAAAGTCACAACCAGTAAGCACAATCTCCTTAATAAGTTACCTATGTCATAAACTAATAGACCAAAACCTAAAACTATTACTCATTAAATGCTGAAAGCCATCCTATTATGGATGGATGAATGATTATCATCATCCTTATTTTAGTATTATTGTCCTTATTTTGTATTTACATCAAATGAGGCTGAGAGATGAAAGCTTCTGACAAAAGTCTCACAGGGAGCAAGTGAACACACCATGCTTGAAAATGCTGACCCCTCTCCAGAGCCAGCATGACATGACATTCCATGGGAGGTTGAAGGGCTCCAGGATGCACAAGGGACAAGTCTTCTAAGATTTTTTCTTTTCTTCTCTTTTCATGTAGGGGGTGGACATTCAAGTTTAGAACTATAGCAAACCTCTTGGGAACACAGAGCTCCATGCGGCTTTACAACAGGGTTGACATATCACCTAACCTTCCTCTCCTCATACCCTGATCCTTGTCCTTTACTCCAAATAAAATACTAAAATGATATTTAAAGACTACCCAAGAGTAATTAGATAATTATATCTACCAAATAATTAGATAATTATAATTATATCAAATAATTATAAATTTAAAAATTATAATCTTGCCCTGGCTGGGTGGTTCAGTTGGTTGGAACATCCAAAAAGTTGTGGGTTCAATCCCTGGTCAGGATGTGTATGGGAGACAACCAATCAATGTTTCTCACTCTGATCCCTCTTTCTCTAAAAGTCAATAAAAACATATGCAGGTGAGAATTAAAAATTGTAACCTGTGATGCTTTTGATCATTTTAAAAGAATTATATCAAACATAGAACATAGACTGTGTAGAAATACTTAACTTGAACCATGTAATATTTACATTTTAGAAACATAATGAAACAATAGAGAATTAAAAATAAACAGGTATAAAGAAGATATGTTGCCCTCATTCCTCATTTCTTGGTGTCTAAAATCCAACATACAGCTCTTAACACATATTCTGGATGGGACTGAAAGCCCATTAGGGGCAGGATCTCAAGCAATCAATTTGAACCAGGCACTCTACCAGTGGCTCAAGTGTAAGGGGTCCCACGAGTTATCTCAGAGATTTTCCCTCTGAACACATTACCCCTGAGATTATTTCCTTAAATTATACAAGTGATATCTGAACTTTCCTTTGGGCAGTTTTTCTCAGGTTGGACAGAACATGACTCAAATTAACATTTCTCTAATGTCATTCTTTGAAGATGAATGGACAGAGTGAACTTCCTTTTGCTATCCGGCCAGCTGTCTCTGTGGTCACTCTGCCTTTTCTCCTCTCAGATACAAATTCTGTCTTTATTGAAACAACTCCTTGCTAGTACAACACCTATTAATTCCTGACAAAAGTTCTTTTCTTAGGTGTTTTCAGGGATAACAACCAAATAATTTTAAACCCCAGCATAATCACCAATGCATCTCTTCAATAACTAAAAATATATCTATAATTTTTGCATGTCTATGTTGAGCTACTATCTTGTCAAATGCCTCTGGAACTGTGCCCACATTTATTTGCCAAAGTCACGTGCTCTCCTGTTAGTGGGAAATATAAAAATAGTTATTTATTAAAATATTCAATGGCTGTCACATTAACATACCAATTAAAATTGAAATGTAAGGTATTTTATTTTTTTAATTCTTTATTTTATTGATTATGCTATTACAGTTGGCCCATTTTCCCCCTTTACTCCCCACCACCCTGCCCATCCCCTCCCACCCTCATTCCCCCCTTTAGTTCATGCCCATGTGTCATAAGTTCTTTAGTGTCTACATGTCCCATACTATTCTTACCCT
This sequence comes from Tonatia bakeri, assembly GCA_004024845.1. NCBI lineage: Eukaryota > Metazoa > Chordata > Mammalia > Chiroptera > Phyllostomidae > Tonatia > Tonatia bakeri. The sequence continues at coordinate 55 of PVIA01001656.1, read as the reverse complement.
TCCCCTGTCTATTTTCTACCTACTGTCTATGCTACTTATTCTCTATATCTTTTCC